>VMDO01004188.1:0-129294 GCA_007922755.1 Pedetes capensis
GTTCGTTCACTTAAAATAATTTTCTCTAATTCCATCCATTTTGCTGCGAATGACCCTATTTCATCTTTCTTGATTGCTGAATAGTATTCCATTGTGTATATATACCATAGTTTTTTTATCCATTCTTCTGTTGAGGGGCACTTTGGTTGATTCCATATCTTTGCTATTGTGAAAAGCGCTGCATTGAACATGGAGATGCTATTTTTCAATGGCCATGTACTACAGTAGTCACTGTTAAGATGAATTTTAAAAGTAGATAAGCCTTATCCTCTGTGTTCAAGAAATAGGCAGTATGATGGGATTCGGCAGCTATATCCACACCAACTATGACACCTGCAATGATTACTGCCTCTAAGGTTGAATCAAAAGCTGAGATATGGCTGTATATACATTAAACCTGCTTGATGAGAGCCAAAGAAGGCTTCCCAATGAAGGAGGCATTTCTTCTCTGTGTCTTGATCACTCACCTGTAGGATGATGGGCTTGGCTTATGTTCTGCAGACTTGTCATCCTAGCACAGCTCCTTCCCATTTTTCGGGAGGTCTGGGTTCCCCAGACAGCCTGATCCAGAGCCCACACTGCTGCCTTCAAAGGCCCCTTCTGCTGTCAAATACACACGGCCAACTGAAGTGTTTGTCTGTGCTTGTGTTTGGCAGGAAAGATCTGCACAGCTTCTCATTCAAGTTTTATTTCCTTTCTACTTTAGTTCCTTCCTTCTTTTAATGGCCTGGGGTTTAGCTCAGTTTGTCGAGTGCCACTCTGTACACTCTGCGGCACTGGGTTTGATCCCCAGCACTGCAAAACTGGAAGAAGGACCTGGCAGCCCACTCTTGAAACAATCAGCCATTGAAAACCCTACGAATATCAAAGAAGTGCTGACATAGTGCCAGGCATGGCACAGTGTCGGGGAGTGTTTCACTCTGTGGTTCATGGGGTTGCTATGAGTCAGACCTGACTTCACTGCACCTAATAACAACAATAACCTTCTTTCAATGCTTCCTACTATCATGTAGTGACAGATCCTTACTTACTCTACCCCAATTTCTTGGAAAGACAGACATCAAGGTCAGGATTTGTTCTGATTTGGCTCTGTATCCTTCTCGGTCCTACCATAGCCCTTGCACATAGATGTTCAATTAGTGTGGGAGAATGAATAACAATTGTCTTCTTTGGAACATCTTTGCATGACATTTAAAAATGCCTGCATTTGTTTTCTGTTTCAATTTTTATTGCAAATTGCCATGAAGTGTGGCTTAAAACATGTTTATCATTGTACAGTTAAATTTATTTACTAAATATATCATCTTATAGTTCTGGAGATCCGAAGTCTGAAATGGGTCTCACTTGGCTCAACTCTAAGTGTCAGCAAGGCTGTCTTTCTTTCTAGAAGCCCTGGGGAAGAGTTCTTTTGTTGTTGCTGTTAGTTTTTGCTGTTTCCAGCTTCTAGCCTGCTTCCCTGTGGTCCTCGTCAGTCTTCAACATCAGTAGTGGCTTGCCAAACCTTTCTCACATTTCATCACACTGCCATTGACCATTTGGCCTTCTTCCATCTTCTAAGTATCCTTGTGATTACATTGGGCCCATCTGGATAATCCAGGATCATCTCCCTGTCTTAAGATCAGTTGATCAACAACTTTAATTCCATTTTTTCCATGTCACATAGTTCTAGGGATTAAGATGTGAATATTTTTGGAGAGCTTATTAGTCTGCCTTCCACCATGCCAACTGATTTCTCTTCAGGATTCTGCTTATGAAAACTTCTATTCCTGCACCCATGTAGCACCTGTGGACCCCCTACTGTGTTTACGTGCTGAGGAATCAAAAACACATAACTCAGAGACTGGAGGAAGCAAGAATGAACAATGGCAGTGCAGTCTGCCCAATAGTGTGATGTGGGTGTGCAAAGAGAGAGGGGCGTGGGTATACAGAGAAAAAGCATCACACAGAGACTGGAGGAAGAGATGGCTCCAGACCTGAATTTTATGGGGCCTGGAGCCAGGGATGGAGCCATGCAGAGGAAATGACATTTGCAAAAACCTGGGCAGCATGACATGCTCTGGGAGTTAAAATAATTGCTGCTGCATAATGTACCCTCCCCACACTCTTTCTGTGTCAAGGAAGAGAGCTGAGCTGAGACATGATAGATAGAGTAAGAGATCATGGTGGATCTTGTGTATGGATTTTATGCTATAGTTGGCAACTGAAGGATTTCTAACAGGAGTGAGTGAAGGAAGACTGAGGTGCTGACTATATGACTTCTCAAGTGCTATAGTTTAGATCTTGATTGTCCCCCAACAGCACATGGATTAAAGGTTTGGTCCCTAGGGTGAAGCTAGAGGGAGGTGGTACCTTTAAGAGGTGAAGTCTAGTGGGGGGTATTGGGTATTTAAGAGTACACCATTAAAGGGGATTATGGCACCCTAGCCCCTCCCACTTCTCTCTTGTGCTTCCTGGCTCTTGATGGGGTGAATGGTTTTGCTCTACCATGTGCTCATTCCATAATGTACTGCCAGAGGCCCCAGACAACAAGTCCAATTATCAGGAACTGCAATCTCTGAAACTATGACCCCAAATATACCTTTCCTCTTTATAACTTGGTGATCTGAGGTATTTGTTATTGTGGCAGAAAGCTAACACACCAAAGATTCTTCCTTACATCTTCATTGCTTCCTTTCTTTCAGGGACCACCCTCGGCAGCCCTCTTCCCCAACCTGAGCGCAGTGTAGCTACTTTCTACCCCTGGGGCCAACCTGCTTGGGCTTGCTTCGCCTCTGTTGGCTAAGGCTTCTCTGAGGTCCTCAAAGGTGACTTTGCAGCAGCTCTTCCCATATTACACCCAGGATCTGGCCCTGATTACCTCCCTGCTTGAGGTTTCATTTCCCTGGAGCCATCTTCATTAAGGTCCTAATTAGGGCAGCATCAATGAACTGCAAATGCATTTGCACAAAATGACTGCTTGTCTCAGCATATCTTTTGCTTCTTTGAAAGCAGAGGCAGAAGCGATTATGAAGCAGCTGTGGTACGGTGACAAAAGCAGTGGCTTTCATCAGAAGACCTCGCTGTGAATCTAAACTCTGCCACTTAACAGCCATCTGATCTTGGGCCAGGCACATGAATTCTTGAGTCTTGATTTTATAATTATAGAATTGGGTTTGCTGGAATTGGGGTAGACTAACAGCTGGAACAAAAATTTAGTTATCTAACCCAATAAAAGCTTCTATCTTGGTCATGCAACAGAGCAACATGGGTATTCCTGGTCAGGTGGTTGTCTGCATAATTCTCCTCTGTGACTCACGGACCCTAATCCATCCGTCTGTGATTTTGCCAACCCCCTGCCACCACTTAGTCACCCAGAGTGCTCCCCATTTTGCCCAAAGAAGAGAGGATGTCAAAATTTGTGTTGTTTCATGGGCCAGGCCAAGATGTGATCCCTAGTCCATCAGGCAGAACGCAGGCACAGGGCTGTACCTAATGTAGTGCAAGGGAATCTGGGAAACGTAGTCCAGCTGTGTGTCCAGGAGGAAAAAGAAATGGCTTACAGAGCAACTAGTTAGTCAATCCAGCTAGCTGACTATGAGGATAAACTTGTTTCTAGAATTAAATTAGATAAGGAAGTACTAGTGCTTAGAACAGACCCTAATATGTGTGAGCTCTCAGTGTGTGTGTGTGTTTGTTTTGGCTTGCAAAGAATGTCTCAGAAAACAGCAAATGCTTCAGGAAGGAAATGTAAATTGTGGGTTGTAAGAGCAGTCCTCCTTAATGTTTTCTTTTAGAGTGTAATGTATCAGGAAAAAATAGTAAGAAACAGACCATTAACATCAGGAAAAAAAAAAAAAAAACCACTCCATAAAAAACCCTAGTCCATTAGCCTTTGGAAAGAGCTCTTTGTCTGACAGAGGGACTGTTGCCTCCAAGCCCGGGCTCTGCTGCTAGAGCCCTTGATCGTCCTTATCTTTCTGTTCTGTTTTTTTCCCTCCTAATTGCTCCTCCCATGCCCAGCCCCAACTCACACCCACTAATTCCTCTCACCAGGGATTATAAAGGAAGCTGAATCCACAGTGATAGAGGGAGGAGGGTGTGGATTACATCAGATAAGATAGTTTACAGAAATTAATAGGGCAACGTAGGCCATCTAAAGGAGAATCCAGTGGAATCTCTGGCCTGAGAGAAAAGGAAATACTAACTCAAATGCTGTGCAACAGAGTGTGCAAATTGAGTATGTGCTGAACAGAGAGTAGAAGGAATGGCAAGGTCTATGTTTTGTGATCAGGTCACACTTTGCCTACCCCAAATGTTAGATCTCTTCTGCTTCCAGTCCACTTCCAGTTCCCATCCCTTCTCCTGCAAAGTGATGGGGCTGTACATAGTCATGGAAGAAATTCCATCTCCCTTACTGCCTGTTTCAGTGATGATGATTTTACTTGATCTAGTATTTATTTTTTTTTAAGACATAGTAAGGATATAATATCTTCTCCCTTTCACCAGTTCAACCCCTACCTTGGAAAAGGCAGCAGGAAGAAACTATTAACTGGTTTGTACTGCTTTTAGAGCCATCCAGAGGACAGATACATCTCCATGAGATGTCCAGTTGTTGAGAGCTGCAGGAGGCTTAACGAGGGGCTCTGGGATTAGCAGGCTGAAGGCTGGCAGAGAGGGGGTCTGATGTAGCCTCGGAAGCACGTTCCTTCCTGAAGATGCCCATAAATGGGTCATTAGAAGACAACCCCCTCCACACATGTGAGGCCTGGGGGCAGGCTGCCAGGAGTGACAAACAGGGGTTGTTTGAAGGAACGGATATGACAAGGTAAAGTGAAATAATGAGGGCTGCCTAGGACTTGGAGCTTTTATTCAGCCAGGAGCAATCACTGCTGTGATTGGGAAGGGAGGGTCTACAGGTGGCCACAGGGACAGAGCAGGAACTGAAGCGAAGAGTAGCCTAGTGTGCATAGGAGGGAAGAAGAGCTCTGGGGTGGACTCAGGAGCTGGAGGGAACCTGGGGGAGGAAGAGGTGGAAGAAGAGGCCTTGGGACTCCAGTAGTAGAGCCATTTGGGGTCCCTGTTTCAGAAAGGAGAGGGCCAAGGACCAACACGCAGGCTTCTTCACCATCATGGTACAGGACAACTCTGTGTGTGCTTTTTCCTTTGACTAGTTTTGCTTTTTCTTGTAGAAAAAGGAACTCATAACGGAGGTCTCTCTATGAGAAGGAATTGCAATGTGCGGTTATTAAAAATGGAGGCTTGTAATCCAACTCTGTAAGGTACTAGGTGGATGACCTTAGGGAAGCCCATTAACTTCTCTGAACCTCAGACATCAGGGAAGATTAGAAGCCTAACACATGTAAAATAGCACAGTGTCTGGCACACAGCAATAACTCACCAGAAGTTCACTGACATTGTAAAAACAAGGCTTAGTTTGGCAATGTGAGGACTGGAAATTTGGGAAGGCATTCCAAGAGGACAATGAAGTTGTCCTTATTGTTAGGTGCTGTCAAGTCATATCTGACTTATAGTGACTCTCTTAGAGTTTTCAATGGCTGATTATTTTGGGATTGCCTCATGAGTGGATTGCCATGTCTTATCCCATTTTTTGTGGTGCTGGGAGTTGAATCCAGGACCTCAGAGACTGCAAAACTGTGCTCTACCAACTGAGCTAAATCCCAGCCCAAAGTTGCCCTTGTTATTGTTGTTAGCTGCTGTTGAGTCCGTATTCGACTCATAGAGACCCTATGTACAACAGGAGAAACACTATCATCAGTGCTTCTCTGCTATTCATAGGGTTTTCAATGGCGGATTGATTTTTGGGAGTCGGCTTCCAGGTCCTTCTCCCAAGAGTTGTCCTTAGGAAAACAAAAATCTGAAGGACTTTGTTCATGAGAATTTCTCCTATTTGGAGAGCTAGAGCTCTTGACTGAAAATCCAATCCACACACAAATCTATCTGCATCTGATTTTCTAGATCTCTGAAACTATTGAAAGGGTAGGAATTAGATTTGAGAATATATGGTAATTCTATATGGACCAAAAATCTAAATGTGAGAGCAACTATAAAACTGTAAGAAAAGTAAGACATGGTGGTGCATCCCTGTAATCCCAGCACTCAGGAGGGTGAGTCAGAAGGAACACAATTTTGAGATCCTGTCTCAAAATAAAAAATAGTAAAGGGCTGGGGGTGCAGCTCAGTGGTAGAGCACTTGCTTCACATGTGTGAGGCCCTGGGTTCAACCTCCAGTATGGGGAAAAAAGAAAAAAGAAAAGCTATTAGAAGAAAACATATGCATAGTCTTTGGGGCCTTGGACTTGGCAATGGATTCTTAGTTATGACACTAAAAACACAAGTACAAAACAAAACAAAATAAAAGATAAAGTTGACTACATCACAATAGAAGCATTTGTGTTTCAACTGTGCTATCAAGAAAGTGAAAAGATATCTCACAATTTTTCTGTAAACTTAAAACTGCTATAAAAAGTAGTAATTTAAAAACGAAAACCCACAAAATAAGAGAAAATACCACAAATTGTACATCCGATGTGGGACTTGTATTAACAACAACCACAGCAACATCTAGAACATATATACATAACTCTTTAAGAATGGGTAAAGAATCTGAATAAACATTTCTGAAAAAAAGATATAAAATGGTTCATAAGCATATGAAAAGATGCTTTCTGTTCTGCTTGACATTATTAACCATCAGGGAAATGCAAGTCAAAACCACAAAGAGATATCACCTCATGATCACTAGCATGGCAATACTTTTAAAAATGGAAAATAGCAATTGTTGATGAGAATGTAGAGAAATTAGAAACCTCAAACAGTGCTGATGGGAATATAAAATGGAGCAGCCACTTCGGCAAATGATCTGGTGGTTCCTCAAAAGTTAAACACAAGGTTGTCATATAACCCAGCAATTCTCCTTCTAGGTAGGTATATACCCAAGAGAAATGAGAACATGGTCGCACAAACACTTGCACATGAATACTCCACATAATAATGCTAGCAGCATTATCCATAACAGCAAAAGGTATCAACAACTCAATTTCTCATCAACAGATGAATGGTTAAATAAAACTTGATACAGTCTGGTATGGAGTGGTCTTTGGCCATCAGAAGGAATGAAGTATCAATAGCATTGCTACGATATGTTGTTGTTGTTGTTAGGTGCCATCAAGTCGATATCTGACTCATAGCGACCCTCATAGGGTTTTCAATGGCTGACTGTTTCGGGATTGTATTGGGAGTGAATTGCCAGGTCCTTCTCCCATTTTTGCGGTGCTGGGAATTGAACTTGGGTCCTCAGAGACTGCAGCACAGCGCTCTACCAGCTGAGCTAAATCCCAGCCCCCTTGCTACTATATAGATGGATATAAAAAATATGTAAAGGGAGGAAAACAAGTCACAAGGGAACACATAGTATATGAGTCCTTTTACACAAAGCAAATATCTACAGACTGAAAGTAGTTGTTGCTTAGGGGTGGTGGGAAATGAAAGGATGCTTTGGGAATGAGAATTAATGTGGTTTCTTTTGGAGGTGATGAAAATGTTCTCAAATGGATTGTGACAATGGTCACACAACTCCATGCCTGTACTAAAAAACCAGAGAATTGCCCACTTTAAATGGGTGAATTGTATGATATGTAAATTATATGTAAACAAAGCTGTTAAAAGTAAATATATTTTATGTCAGGTAGTGATAAGTACTATGAAGAATAAGACAGCAGTAGCTGGATGCGATGGCACACATCTATAATCCCAGCTACTCAAGAGGCAAAGGCAGGAGAATGGCAAGTTCAAGACCAGAGGCAGTCTGTGTAATTTAGCAAGACCCTATCTCAAAAAAAAATAAAAAATAAAAAATGGACTAGGGGGTGCAGCTCAGTGAGTGGTACAGCACTTGCAAAGCATGCAAGTGCAAGGCCCTGGGTTCAACTCCCAGTACCACACACACACACACACACACACACACACTCACACACACAAAAGAATGCAGCAAGGCTTAGGTTGGGTATGCTGCTTAGACACCATAGTTAGAGAGGACCTCTCCACAGAGATGACAGTTAAGTGGGGGGGGGGGGCAAGAAAGAAGTGAGGGAGTGAGCAATGCAAATACAATTGTGTACCACATAGGGATGTTTCGGTCAATGGTAAACCACGTAAGATTATAATGGAGCTGAAAAACTCCTATTACTCGGTGAGATCCTAGCTGTCATAATGTTGCCATAGCACAGTGTGTTCCTTAGATGTTTGTGGCTATGTGAGTGTCAATGAATTACTAGGCTGCCAGCCACATAAAAGTAGAACACGTGCAATTCTGTCCATGCATAATACTTGATGATGATAGTAAGTGACTGTGTTCCTGGCCTATATATTCACTGTATTTTTTACTTTAAGAGTGCGCTCCTTCTACTTACAAAAAATGTTTAGTGTAGACAGTACACCGTGATATGCAGGCAGCAGCCTCAGATTTCTTGTATTTATTGCATCCATCCATAGCATCATTTTCTCTTGTGCTTCTTCCAATCCCATGTTTTTTGTTCCTTATGGCTCCGGGAGCTGTCGGCTATACTGTCTATGTAGGTAGACACGCACATATATGCATGTATGTAGACATGCACTGTGTAGCTGAGGTGTGCAGTGGGCTATACCATCTATGTTTAAATACATTCTGCAATGGTCACACAATGACCAAATCATGTAATGATGCATATCTCAGAATGAGTCCACTTGTTAGGTCATGTGTGACTCTACATTGGGGAAGAATGGTCCAGGTGGAAGAAACAGGTTGTAAAGGTCCTGGGGCCACAGAGAGAAAGGCAGTGTGGCTGGAGCCGAGTTTGCGAGAGGAGGGATGTCCACAGGTGAGATGGCAGAAGTAGGTGTTGAAGACTGACACAGGTGACATAGACCTCAGTGGGGAGCTTACATGCTATACTGAGTGTGACGGGAAGCTGGGGGTCTGGGGAGCAAGCAAATGACATGCAGGGGCTTACGGTTGGAAAGCATCACTCTGGTTGTGAGTGTAGAATTGTCTGCTGGGGGTTGGTGTGAGGAGTGAGCTGATTTTCCCTCTCCACGAGGCGGGGTATGTGTGTGTGAAACGGTTCTGGTCGGCGAGGCTTGCCAACGTCTGAGGTGTAAATGCTCCCACAGTGGCCAATTTTGAACTACCAGCAGTTTGACAACTGGCTCTTGAAACTCCTGGAAATGTAAGTAGTTGGCTCCTGGGAGTCACTGTGAGTCAGCTCCAGCAAACAGCTGGTGGGGGACCCATCCCAGGCTTCCATAGCAGTCAGAAGGAGGGAGAAAAAGGCATGAGATTTGTGGCATATTTTTAAAGCTTTCTTCCATAATGGCTGAAGATAATTGATGTTCTCACTATATCTCATTTAATCCTTGCACCACCCCTGGGCTACCTTTAGCCTATAGAGAATTTGGTGCAAATTAGAAAGGCACCCTGCTCCTGGAGGCGACAACTGTGCACAAAGGAATGTGGTGCCATCCAGGGCACCATGCCAGGCATAGCCTGCTCATTCACAGAACCAGACCTGTAGTGGGCTGATGGTGAGACTGTTACAACTCTCCTTCCATAGGTGAAGGACTGGAAGCCACAGTGGCTTAAATAACTTGTCTGATGTGAGGGAGGTGGGATTTGAACCCAAAGCTGCCCCATCTTAAAGTCTTAGATTGTATGTTTGGTGCTGTCGAGTTGGGTCTGACTCATAGTGACCCTATGTACAACAGAACAAAACACTCCCTGACACTGTGCCATGCCCAGCACTATGTCAGTGTTTCTATGCTATTCATAGGGTTTTCAATGGCTGATTGTTTGAGGAGTGGGTTGCCAGGTCCTTCTCCCTAAAATCCTATAGACATCATCTCTCATCAGTGCCTCAAATGTCTCCATCCCAAAGTATATTTACAAGCCTGGCTGTGAGGTGTACCAAGTTCCAAAGGCAGGGAAATGGAGGGGAAGAAAAAGAACAGAGAGATGGAGGGTTATAGATTTCCATGACAAAGTTTTACTTCTAGCAAAGTTTTATCTCTGAAGTTGTGGCAAATGCAAGGTGAAGAGAAAAGATTAATGATAATCTTAATTAATGGTCTTAATAATAAACATAAAAAATTCACAGTTAATAAGCATCTACATTATGTAAAATATTCCTAATATCTTCATGTTCATTTGAGAAGAATATTTTTAGCTTCATGTTAAAGATTGGAACATTGAGGCTCAGAGAGGTTAAGAAGCATATCCAGGGTCACACAGCTGGTAAAAAGCATCTGGGGCAATGGCCTGTGCTCTTTCAACATAATTCTCTAGCACTTTGAGCTCTACCAATGGACAAGGGAGCCTTCTCTTTTTTAGTGTGTCTACTCTTCATCCATCTGCAGCCATAGTACCCTAGCATCTGCAATCTCGCCTGATCTCAGAAGTTAAGCAGAGTCGGCATGGTTAGTCCTTGGATGGGAGATTGCCTGGGAACACCAGGTGCTGCAGTCTAGGCAGAAGGACCTGGAAGCCCACTCCTAAAACAATCTGTCATTAAAAACCCTAAGAATAGCAGAGAAGCACTGATAATAGTGCCAGGCCTGGCACAGTGTCAGGGGGTGTTTTGTTCTGTTATACATAGGGGTGCTATGAGTTGGACCTGACTCGATGGCACCTAATAACAACAACAACAACAATTCTTCCTCCAATGATCATGGCTATGATTTTGGATCAGGTACAATCAGACCACTTTCTGAATGAAGCATTTTAGAAACTTGACATCAGGCCAGTTGTGTGAAGGCCATTTTTCATTAATTCAATAAACATTGAGTATCCCTTATTCACCAGGCTCCCCAGTTAAACAGTGGGGCTGTAGGGATGAATAAGACATTAGTTGTGACGTTATGCTTCTCTCTTTGTCTGACTTTACAATTTAGGACACAAGTCTCCTTTGCTTACTCTCACTCTGTCCATGGAACCCAGGATGCTCACATGGTTTTGACATTTCCCTAAGCAGCTGGAGAAACAGAATCTAGATTCACAGAAGGGGTCAAAAACTGCAACTTTCCTTTCCTGTGCCCAAAATTTGGCTTTGCTCCTTCCTCTGCCAATTCTTGAGCTGACAAACTCACAAGCGTCCACAGCAGAATTCCTGGACAGCATTGGGCCAGCCCTCTACTTGCACCGTATTTCATTCAACATCTCCCTATTTTTGATAAGGGAGCAAGAATCTCTCCGGAGGGGAAGTGGGACACTTGTCTACAGCAGGACTCCTTCCTGGCTTTGGGAAGGAGCAGAGGATTATGCTGGAAGTTTTCGGTTTTTATTTTTCCCCATGGAAATGGAATTCAAATTGGAACCTTATGTCTGATTTCTCTGAGCTGCAGAGTGTGGCTAGGGCATATCTCCATCAGCCAGGTCTGGCATTAATTCAGACTGTGCTTTCTCCCTAAGCAAGAGGCTGCATTCACAACCTTTGTGTGTAAGAACTCCCTCCGGGTGACGAGAAAGTGGAACACCATGCCCAGGAATATCTTTGTGAAATCACGTGTGTATGTGCATGTGCATGTGTGAAAAAGAAAACCTGGGGGGTTAGTTATGCGTTCAACAAAGCACACAGGGAAGTTGAACACTGGGCCCCTTTCATTCACCACCCAGGAGGCAGCTCGTTTGAGCAGCTTGATTGGATTTGAATCTCTACTCCATAATCTATTAGCTGAGTGACATGCTGGAAGTTACTGAGTTCTCAGAGGATTCTAGTTGCTTGTTGCTGCATAATAAGATGCTCAACATCTAGTGGCCTAAAACACCAATTTGTTATGAGACCATCTTTTAACTCTGAGATTTGGGAATTCATACAAGTCACAGTGGGGATTATTCTCTATCTGCTCCATGAGGTTGGAGGCCTCAGCTGGGATAACTGAAACAGCTGAGTCCTGAGACACCTATGATGGATAGGGGAGTCCTGCACTCTCTATGTGTATGTGCAGGAGGAGGTATGTGTATCCATGGTGTGAGTGTAAACTATGTATGTGTTTATCTCTCTCACTCACTCTTTCTCTCTCTCTCTCTCCATATATATATATATACATATATATATATATACATACATATATATATGTATATATATATATACATATATATATGTATGTAGGTATGTGTGTATATATATACATACATATATATGTGTGTATATATATACATACATATATATATGTAGGTATGTGTGTATCTGTGTGTAGATATATGTAGATGGATGTATATATTGTTGTTAGGTGCCATGGAGTCAAAGTATGACTCATAATGGCCCTTCTTACAACAGACAAAACACTATTGTTGTGCTTCTCAGCTATTCATAGGGTTTTCAATGGCTGATTGATTTTTGGGAGTAGGCTGCAGGTCCTTCTCCCAAGCCTATAGCCCCTGGTGTTCCCAGGTGGTCTCCCATCCAAGTACTAAGCAGGTCTGACCCTGCTTAGCTTCCAAGATCTGATGGGATCAGAGGCTACAGTGGTATAGCTGCAGGTTGTGCATACATATAGGTGTATATATATGTGTGTGTGTAAAAATATATGTAACTGTGTATGTGTATGTATGTGCATATATGCATAAGTGTACACATACACATATATACATGCACATACCTATAACTAGATAGACCATCCTTGAAGGCAGGGTGGTGTGTGTGTGTGTGTGTGTGTGTGTGTGTGTGTGTGTGTGTGTTACAGTGTGTATATAAAGCATCCTCCGGAAGATTCATGTGTTGAAGACTTGGTCCCCAGCTGGTGGATCCAATCACTGATTGGTGATTGGACCATGAGGACTCTGCCTTCATCAACAGATTAACCTATGGAGGGGTCCATAGCTTGATGTCATTATTGGGAGGTGGTGGGAAGTAGGGCACAGTTGGAGGAAGTAGGTCCCTAGGGCGTGCCTTTGAAGGGTGTCCTGTCTGGGGCCCCTTCCTGTCTTGCTCTTGACTTCCTGCTACCATGCAGTGAGCAGCTTTCTCCCATCAAGCCCTTCCTCCTGCCTTGCCACTGGCCTAAAAGCAGTAGAGCCAGCCGGCCATGGACTGACACCTTTGAGACCGTGAGCTAAAATAACTCCTCCTTCCTTTAAATCATTTCTCTTGGGTATTTGCCATTATGATGGAAAGTCTGACTAACACAGGCCGTGATTTTTTGTTTCCTTTCTATACCCAATGCTCAGCACAGTACGTAAAGATACTCAATAAATATTTATTGAATAAGTGAATGAATTGTTCTCAAGTGTTCAGTGCGTATAGGCTACAGTCAAGAGGCAATGATAACAAGAGTGAGCCCAGGTAGGGAAAACCATCTTCACAAGGAGCCTTCTTTTTGTTCTCGCCACACACATAAATACTGCTCAACTCAACCCTGAAATGGGTAGAGAATTCTAGGCATTTTACAGTTGATAAAGCTCGGGGAGCTCCGGGCTCATGGAGTTTTACCTGCACTAGGACAATATGAAATACTTGCATTAATTGATTGGGGTTTTTCTGATTAATAGGTTCTAGAAATAGGAGGCACAAAGTACTTTGTGAATTTTAGATGACAAGTCAGTTGGAAATGTCGTCTCCTGTAACTTCCACCTCTCCAGATGCTGGCTGCTCATGTAAGATCCTTCTGCTTCTGCCATTCTTCATCTTATCTCAGAAAAGACACTTCCCAACATAGAGGGCTGCGGGATACTTTGGAATAGAGCTGAAGGAAGGGAAATGGAATTGGGGTGACAGTTGTGTTTGTGTCCTCTATGCTTCTGTGTTGGGTACAGTGAAGCTGGAAGCTCACATCCTCCTCCTGGCACTTCCAAGAATCAGGCCCCACCCCTGCAGAAAGGACCTAGGTGGTGATATCTGGTGTCACAGTTAAGGCCATGTGGGGACTAGGGGACAACTGGCCTAATTGGGAAGTTGCTGTCGGTATTGCTCTTCAGAGAGATGTGACTCCTTCTGCCAGTCAGTGGGCACATGCTCAGAGACGCTCTGACATGCTGCAGCTTTGAATTAGGAGCATATGTCCAGACCCGGAGAGTGACAGAGCTGTGACTTCTACTGGGCCCAATTCTCTTGTTCAAGCCTCTCATGATGCAGGAGAGAAAGCTGATGCCCTAGGAAGGAAGATGACAGAGGCTGAACTGGGCCTGACATCAGGCTGCCGACTTCAACTTTACCATTCGAGGCTCATGATGGGAACAGATTTATAAACTGTAAAGTCCCCCGCCCCAAAAGAAGATCGTAATTCATGTTGTCACATTCATGTCTCTCTTGGCCCCTCAGATGGGAAACATAAATGGAAAGGAAGTGACAGTACCTGTGAAGATCTCCTTCTCCCTAGAACAGCCATTGTTCAGCTTCCTTCCTGTCCCTTCTCCACTAACCAGCCCTCCCTGTGTCCAGATTCCAGCCATCTTGCTGTTGCCCTGGCAACGGCGCACACCTGTCAGAGAAGAGGACGTAGAGAAGGCTAGCCTGTGAAGGCTCTGGGTGCTCTTAAGCCATAAGGAGAAGCAGACAAAAGGAAAGCGCCCCAGACAAGTGCAACCAGCTCCCCTGAACTCAGCCTTGCATTTTCCCTGGCCTTGACCTTGCAGAGTCCTCAGAGAGCGGCTGCAGGAGTTGCAGAAGTCCATGACCTCCCTACAGCTGGCTCTGGCTTCGGTGCCCCTCTGTGTTGTTGGGAGCCTGGCTGCCTCCGAAATCGTGTCTGGGAGGAAATGAGAGCCTCCTTACACCAGGCCATTTGCTGGCTTCCTGAACCACCGAAAGCACTAGGGGAGGAGGGAATGAATATTTTATAAAAGGCCATAAAACATAATTTGTTCCTTTGAGGGAATTAGAAACTGTAGTTAAAAAAAGAGAGAAGTTACCATGAGTGGGCCAGGAGCTTTGCATTATTTAGCCCCAACTATTTCATTACATTGGTAACTCGGGAGAGTCAGAACAGTAACATCACACCCTGCCCCCCCCTCAGGAAGGGAAATGGCATCATACAGGCCCATATGCATGCATCCTAGCTCACTGGGCAGGGGTCTGGGGGTCTCTGCTTGTGCTGTGCCTACAGGGGTTGATGGCCACAGATGGTGGGTACTGGATGGAGACAGGCCACAGGTCACCTCACACACTGCTTTCATGTATTTTTGCCTAGGAGAAATTGTGAGTGGTCTGTGTAGAATCTCTTTCGTTGGATGCTGCTGAACTTCCCCCTTCCTCCTCTCCTCAAATAGCTCCTTTTCATTTCCCAAGACTGGGAGAGGAATTCAAGCCCAGAAAAGAAACAGTCTAAAAATGGACATCAGACATCACTAGTTTCTGCATCCCCCACCGAGACCATACCTTACAGGTAATATCTCTGAGACCTTGCTTTCACCCCCTCTATTTTGGTGAACTTTCCTGGTCAATAGACAGCTTCTATAATTTCTTCTCTTTTATAATTTATGGATTTTCCCAAATTCCTCGCCTGAGGAGAAAACCTGAAAATGAATTTACTTTTGTTTCAATGCAAAGCAATTTAGTTAGGTTGTCCATCACAAACCATATCCTGGGCTTTCCTTTTAACCATAAAGCCCTTTAGTTTGTCTTCAGAACTAAAATGACATTCTATTTTATCCACCAAATTAAACAATAGATAGAAACTTTCAAAGCACAATTTATTTAAGTGTATCAAAGGTTGAGGGACCACCTTTTCAGGATCATATTCGAAGAAGTTATGCTTCATTTCAGTGGTAGAAAAAGCTGGAAAATATTTTATCCATCTTTCAAGAACATACCCCTAAAAGCATGTCTTCTTTGCTCTTCAGTTACTGGACTGGCCTTTGAGATTCTTTCCTGTTTGTGTCTGCTATTAGATGCTGTGCGTGTTGGCCAGCCCACTTTTCCTCTACCACCCCATCCTTTTTTCTTACACACACACACACACACACACACACACACACACACACACACACGCGCGCGCGCATGCGCGTGCGCTCATATATGCAGCTATATAGAATTTGTTTTTACTGTGTCATTGCCTTGTGAAGGACAATGTGGGGTCTTGTGGCATTCCTTATATTGCCTGTTTATGAATCAATCATCTCCCTGAATAAGCACCTGGTCCCTTCATCCCTTTCTCTTGGCAGCCCTGTCCTCCATATCTTCTTCATTGTCACTCTTCAACAAACATTTATAGAGTACCTATTAGGTGCTAGGAACCTGGTAGAAATGTGTGCCTCTGTCTGACCTACCACTGGGCCCTGGAAGATCTTGCTATTTATCACCCATGGAGTAGTGTCATCCTACTGAGCAGGGAATGAAAAGATCTGTATTTCAGTCATTGTAGCCACAAGACCATGGAAAGGTTACTTACTCATTTTAAATTTGTATTCTGGCGCCAGTAAAATACTGAAGTTGAGAAGGGTGATGATCAGCCTCCTTACTAGAGCTTGGATTCTATGATCTTATTTTGTTAAATTATGTTCTTCAAGACACACAGCTCTCCAGATATAAGCAGTGTTAGGTCACAAACACGTTTTCATGGTTAAATCCATCTAGGAGATATTGGGTTAAATCATGTTGAGGAATGTATCAGAGCCTTCACTATTTTAATATCCATCCTAAACCTCTCTCTATAACAAAGTATAAGAGTCCTAAATTAATTCAGTTGGGGAGCATGTGTGTAAATCTGTATTGACATGAGGTACGACTAGAATTTTGTAGAACACAGTGAAAGGTGAACATCAGAGCACTAACATGGGTTCTTCACGCAGTGCTGGTTGCATTTGATATCTTCTCTGGTACCTCCTAGCTCTATGCCTTGGGAAATCATTTAACTTCTCTGTTTTCTCTGCTTCTGCTTTCTCAATTTTAAATGGAGAACCGAGCCAGGTGTGCTGGTGCACCTCTGTCATCCCAGCGACTTAGGAGGCAGAGGCAGGAGGATTGCAAGTTCAAGGCCAGAGGCAGCCTGTGTAATTTAGCAAGACCTTGTCTCAATTTAAAAAATAAGAAGTGGGCTGGGGGTGCTGCTCAGTGGTAGGGCACTTACAAAGTATGTGTGAGGCCCTGGGTTCAGCCTTCCAGTACCACAAAAAGAAAGAAAAGAAAAAGGAACAGGGAAACCTCTTACCTCACATCTCTTAGCAAAGTACTTAGAAAACAGCAAGCACTCATTAAATGCTTATAATAGGCTATTACTATCTTCATCAAATGTTGATTATAAGGTTTATACACAAAAGGAACATTTCACATTGTATCATAAAGACTTAGTCAGGTCAATGACCTTGTTGGAGAAGTCAGATGGGACTCCAGACTTAGACAACAGGTTTCTGCTACCTAAGTGATATTGAGGGAGGTCAGAAGATGGGCAAGGAGGATCAAACATTGCAGACCAGTTCCATATAGACACACATGATGATTTCCACAGTATGGTATAGTAGAAGTAAGCAATAACAAAAGCAAAAACATTGGCCAAAGGTAAGCTTTTGAGATGGACTTCAGGATCTCATGACAGAAATTCCAGTTTTTAGCTGTAGAAAGCAGAACATTAATCACCTCTGGGTGGTTGTGCATCTTCCATGTAGGAAAGCAGGTAGGCAGATTAGTGAGGAGAGACTGAATGAAGCTGCAGTAATGAACTATCTGTGAGTCTCAATGGCTTATGTAAAGGATTCTTCATTGTTACAATGCTGAATCCTTCCCTGGTATTCTTGGGGCTCTGCTCTTTCGGTCTGGGTCACAGGCTGATGGAACTACCAGCTTCTCAAGTGGTGAATTATTATGGCTGGAAAAAAACTATGGTAACTAAGGGCTGCAGACCAGACCCAACTCTTGTACAACATGTCACTTGGAACTGGGGACATGACTCCCACTCAACCATCTGAAGACCACAAACCTACCATGTGGCCAGGAAGTGGAGAGCTGGAAATGTTTGATAAATGGCCACACTGATTACCATGATATTCTCTTCTTGTCATGAAGTGTTTGGGTCTCAAACAAAATATACTCAGTGATGGATGTAAATCCACCTAATTCAGAGACTTATGAACCAAAAAGACGAGTTATCAGCTCTTCTCTCACAACATAATGTACACTGGTTCATTTTGGATTGAGTAATTGCTGTCAATGCTCCTACTGAGAAGGGGGAAAGATGGAGAAAGTAGAGTGGTTGCTGATCCTGGAAATCCCACTAAGCAGTGTTAGGTCTCATTTGGGCTCCTGCATGTGGCTTCCAGTCCACTATTTTCTGGCCTTTGGCTTCTTCCTCTGTAAATTCTTCTTTCTCTGTAAATTCTCCTTGGTCATAGCTGAGATGGGCAACCTTCTTGGGGACTGAACAGCTTTGTTAGTGTGCTTCTTGTCCATCAAAATTTAGTTGCCTGAAGGTCCAGAATAGTCACAAGTGGCTAAGTCCAGGTCACGGTTCCCTTGGCAGAATGACTTGGTTTAGATCTTAAATGGCCCTAAAGGGTCCACATGCTGATGGCTTAGTCTCCAGTGCATGGCTCAGTTGGGTGGTAGGGGAACCTTTAGGAGGTGTAGCCTAGAGGGAGGAAGTGAGGTTTTTGGGGATGTGCCCTGGAAGGGGGTATAGGGACCCCAGACCCTTCCCCTCTCTCTTTTTGCTTCCTAGGTGCCATGAAGTGAACAGCTTCCTCTGCCACATGCTTCTGTCTTGATGTACTGGGCTGCCCCAGACCCAAAGCAACAGGGCCAAGTGGCCATGTACTGTAACCTCTGAAATCAGGAGCCAAATAAACCTTTCCTCCAGTAAGTTGACTATCTCAGGTATTGTGTCACAGTGATGTAAATCAGCCAAATGCAAACTATCTTAAAGTCTCCTTGGGTTTTTCCCTCTCTGTTCCAGGCAGCACTTGTGCTAATAGTCAGTAATCACACTTATGGTTCTTCTCAAGATGAACTTAACAGTGGAAGATATGAGTCTATCAGTTTTCTGTAGGTGGTTATGCCTCTAGTTTCCCTATCTCTTCCCTTTTCTCTCTCTTTCTCCCTCTCTCTCTCTTGCTCTCTCTTGCTCTCTTTCTCTCTCTCTCTCCCAATCCCCCCACACACCGAGTCACTTTATACAATTAGAATTACTTTTTATGAAGCTGTAACATTAATGACCATAAAGGCAGCAAGAAGCAGACTGAGAAGGTGTGATGCTAGCAAGCTCTTTTGGGATCTCCCTGAAGGATAAGGAAAGTTTCTTATAGATGTATTTCTTGGCATGGAGAGTCCTTTCCTTGGGCTGTTGATTGGCATGGTATGGATGTCTAATGCCTTCCTTTCCTGATATACATCTTCCCCCAAGTGAAATCTGTCAGATTTTTCTCCAGTGAATTCTGGAGCATCATGGTCAACATCATTTCATAACTGGCATCCTCTTCCTCCTCATTAAAAACTTTGACTAAACAGTTAATTATAAATAGTACTTACTTATATATAGGTCCTTGCATTTGTTGTTCTCTCTGTGTACTTCATGGCAAAAACCTAGAAAGAAGGAAATGGTCACATTGCTTCCAAGCACTACATTAATGGGAAGGGACATTAGATCTAAGAGTTATGCCATCAAGTGGACTTCAATTAGTTTGTGGAATGAGTGGGCACTTTTGGCAGGAAAATAACCCTCAAAGTTCATGATATCCAATTTCTTTTTAGCTCTTAGATGACCAGATTTTTTTTTCGTGTGTGTGTGTGTGTGCGTGTGTGTGTGTGTGTGTGTGTGTGTGTGTGTGTGTAGAAAGAGGGAAACAAAAGAGAAATAGTAAAACTTGGCTATGAAGTATAGAATCATCCAATTGCCCATTATTTCCCCTCAGGGTTCTCATGATTGAAGGCTTCCATCATCCCCCCAGCAGAAAAAGTCAGGGAAGGTTAAAAGGAGTAGAAAATGGTCCATACCATGGAGGAAAGGGTGAATGAGGCAACAGGAAGAAAGCAGCTGGGTCACAAGAGTCATGACTGTCTTTGGTCAGAGCAGCTTCCACATAGGACATTCTGAGGAACTGAGGCACAGGCATGAGCCCAATGGCCAGACAGTGAGAAGAAGGACATGGTGTCTGACTCATTGCCTCTGCTTCCAGCAGGCTGAGTGGTTTGTAGGCCACAAGTGGGCAGCCCAGGAGTGGGTGGCGCTTCTAGGGAAGGTGTGAGTCCTCATGTGCAGGTGATCACTCAGCAGAGGTCAGGGAGTTGATCACTCAGCATGGAACCTCACGGTGGCCATGGAGTGAGAGGGCAGAGAGAAGAACCATTCCCAGTGATCGCTCAGAGAAACTAGAGTAAGACTCAAGAATGTGACCACCCTCCTTGCTCCCTAGAGGACAACTGCAGGGATCCTACCCCTGGGATAATGACAAGCATACACACATGCACATGTGCACACACATGCATGCACACATGCACATATGCATACACATGCATGCATGCACACATACACTATGAGGTAAAAAATGAAATACAAAGAAGTCTGGGAAATAGAATAGAATGATCATTTATATACCTGGGATAAATACATTTTTAGGATCTAGGACTGAGTTATGGCTATAAATGGTGATGAATTATGTGCCATGTTGTATGTGCTCATCTTGTCTGGCACATACATACAGATGTTTATAATCTGTCTTTGTAGAAGGCTTTGGTGCTGTGGTTTTAAATATTTCTAGATTTTTACATTCATAAAGCACACATCTCTTGTCCGTATTCCAGACCCCAAGCAACAGCTGCCTCCTTGATGTCTTCATTTACATGTCTAATTTGCCTCTTTAATTTACCATGTCTAAAAATGAGGTCTTCATGGATCCCAACTTGCTTAACCCCTCATCTTCCCTTTCTCTATCAATGGCACCACTTACTCACCTATTTGCTCAAACCAAAACCTGGCATTCCTTACTTATTTCTCATAGCCCATGCCTTACCAATTCTTGCTGATCCCATCTCCTAAAGTTACCTCCCTCCACCTATCAGTCTCTCTACTCATTCTGCTTGCTCTATTCCAAGTCGCTCCATCTTTTGCTGAGGCTGAAATTTCCTGGTTTTTGCATTTCTTCTTTACCCATTTGTAATTCATTCTCATTTCTCTATGTAAATCACATCATTTCTCTCTTCTGCCTGAGAACCGTTACTGGCTTCACATGGCCCTTAAGATCCACCCTGAACATCTCAGCCTGCAGGATCTTGCTTCTTCATCCTCACCTTGAACTTCTCTTACACATGGCCTTTATGATCATCTGATACCTATGACCTGTACAGTCCAGAACTTTTGAACTTATCTGCCTGGAATATTCCCTCCCTGCTTTTCAGCTTGGTTTGCCGATTCTTTTCTCTGAATTCTCAATTGGAATATTACTTCTTCAGAGGGAATCAATGGCCCTTTTCAAAGCTGTACCTCCAGTTTCCTTTCTGACATAGCATCCCACTGACTGTCTTCAAAGCATTTACTATATTATGCAAATATCTTATTTATTATTTGCCATTAAAATTTTCTGTCTAGAATGTAATGTATTTATTATTTGAAAATGTAAGCTTATAAGAGCAGATGTTTTGTCTAGATCACTGTTAACTTCTCAGTACCATGCCAGCAGCTGCTCAATAAATACTAGTTAAGTAAATGAATGAACCCCTTTGATCATTGCAAACATCTGCATCTAGAAGAAAACAATCTGTGCTGAAGTCAGTGCTCAGTGAATGCTGGGGAAATGATCACCTGTCACTGGAAGTAGTCTTACAGTGTTTATAGAGGGAGTTGATCTTCATACCTTCCTTTGCCTGGGAACTGGCACTTCTGAAGGTGTGATTTTATTCATCCTTAATATATACTTAGGAGGAAGGATCTAGGCATAGGGTTTCTCTTAAGCTAAGAAATGAGTCTACTTTACAAAAGACCTAAAAACAGAACTCTGATTCATGAATTTGCTAATAATTTTTCCCTCCCGGGGGAACCTCCCTGTGCACACTGAAGCCTTTCTTGGGATACAGCCTTATGCCTGATGTGAAGGAAACCATGAGCATCAGTTCTGCCTGGAGGGTGGCGGTCAGTGCCAACCAGTTTAACTGAAGTATTCAAATGAGGCTATGTACCTTTCTGGTAGAAAGCAGGCTCCTTTCCATGCTTCTTTGTTTTAAAGTCACTGACCTAGTTGACAACCACTTGATAAAAATGGCAACGATGAAAATGAACATGCAAATTAATAATTCATTATAAAATTTGAAAGCAAAACCAAAAAGAATCACAGACAGATCAATTTACAACCCAGAAAATAATTACAGATAATTGGACAAGGCTAAAAGACTATCTCCTATTGTATTTGTTGTTGTATTCCTTTAAAAAATTTATTTTGAATGGAGCAACTTTAGTGTGAAGTCTAAATTGCTTAATTACATAGGCTGTAAATGGGAAAACCATCGACTGGATAAATGCACTATGCTTACTTTTTCTCGAGCTGAGGGAGTGGATACCAACAGCATAGAAAGGAAGCAGAGGCTGCTGCCTGGTAGACCTGGAGAGGAACAAAGTAGAGCATGAGGATGCAGTGAGTACTAAAGTCAGCACCTCTCTTACTCACTCACCCCTGACCTCTTCCCTACAGGTCCAGGAGCCCTAGTTCCCTCCGCCCCTCATCTTTCTGGGAGCAAATGCTATGAGCACCACTGTGGTCTCAAAACACTTTGTGTAACACAAAGAGCTCTCACATGCATCTTGGGGTTTGAGGGTTCCTTTATATACCATTATCATCATTAGCCTTGATGAACTCTTACTGATGTAGAGGTAGCTACAGAAAAACACAGTGTTGCTGTCAGCCAATTCACTGTGGCTACAGTCAGCCAGAAAGAGGAAACTGGTACTGAGAGACAGCGCCAAGCTATCTGGAAGTGGTAGTCTAAAAAGATGAGATGCGCCATCCATCACCAGCCCCTCACCCACCTGATCTAACAAAGAAAGACTATATCCTCTCTGATGAAACGGATAAGATACCATCCTGACGTGCAGCCCCCCTGGAGAATTAGTGAATTCCTGGACGAGTCAGGTGGTGGCTAACAGCAAACTTTGTCCCACTGCAAGATGAGGCTTCATTGTAGCATGGCATAGGAACAGAGGCCATCTTTTGGTGACGCCCCTAGACCATAGCTGGTACATAACTGATGCTCTGTGAACATAATAATTGTCATTGTCTTATGAATCAATACTTTGAAGTACCCCTTTTCACCCACCCTCTTCTCCCTTTTCTTGGCTGAAATAAACAGAAATTCCAGCTGCATTTCCAGGGACACTGGGAAGCAAAGGCTTCTGGGACTGCATTTCCCTGAGATATACTATGTCTTCGATGCCACCATCTTCTGGTTTTTCCTTCATGGGGTTGGTGCCTAATGTTCCCAGGACTCCGTGGGAGGAGAAGTTCTAATGGGAAAGGCACTTTGCCATCCTAGGACAGTTGCAACTTTGCCCTTCCAGGTTTGCAAAGGGAGATTCCCTGGGTCTGATTACATTGGGATACAATCTAATTTGGAAGCTCTCAAGACATTTCAAAAATGCTTCCCCCCTCCCCCCCAGTAAATGTTGGAGAAACTGGCAAATAGGTCTTTGTGAATACAGAGGGACAACGGAGGATTTATTTTTTAAATTAAATGTGTGGATGAAGGGAGGCACAGAGCTGTGTGCTGTGTAGTGGGAAGGGGTGTGTTGCAGGGGCGGGGTGTGATTTCTTATTGACGAAATACACTGCGCAGGTCAACTCGGTAAACCGAAATGAGGAAAGCTGAAGGTGGGGGTGGAGGGGGTGTGGTATGAGGATACTGGCGCTGGTTTAGGGGGCCGTGCTTGCGAATGTGCGAAAGCTAGAGGCGTGCCAGGATAGCGCGGGAAAGATTACTGAGGAGGCAAGTGTGCGTCTATTTCCACAGCGCCCTGGCTGGCGGCAGCCCCTGGCTGGGTAAGGGGTGTGATGTGGGAGGGGGGGTGGGAGGGGGCAGCAGGCGGGGCCTGCCACGTCATTCGGAGAGTGTGTGTTGGGGAGGAAGGGCAGAGCGGAGAGCCGAGCCGCTGCTGCCGAGGCGGCTGCAGCGAAGGCTTGAGCCGTGGGGAGGTGGGTCCCCGCGCTCCGGCGCCGGGCAGCCCCAGGGCCCTCTCCGAGGCCCGCGGCGCAGCTCCTGGGGAGGAGGTGGCGGCGGTGGCTGTTGGAGACGCGACCTTGGTCACACCGAGTCCTGCGGTGGACGTAGGGCGGAGGCGGAGGCCAAGCCTGGGCAGGAGTCTTTGCTGAGCCCGAGGGAGGCGCATCTGGAGCTTCGGTATCAGCGGCAGCCGGGGGTCTTGAGCTACCGGAGAAGCTCAGTGGAGGGTGGGAAGAGCCAGCTCCTCTGGAGGGTGGACCCCTGAGTCCGGGAGCCCGGTCTCGGGCACACCGAGGAGCGAAGCCACACGCATTTTCGGGTAGCCAGTTCCACACGCGCCAATTTGCAGCTTCAGCCATCCCAGGAAGCCCCGGTACCGAGGTGTGGACTGGATGCCAGAGCCACCTCCTCGGCGCCAGATCACCCCCCAGACCTAGCTTTGCAGGCAGCGGCGTCAGGGTTCGCGGATCCAGCCTCCGGGTCAGCCCGCAGAAGCGAGAGCCCCACCCTGCAGGAGGGCGCCGCCGGGACCTGAGGAGCAGGCGCTGCGCTTTGGCGCTGGTATCGTGGGCGCCGTCCTAGTGGCCGGGAGCGCACCGCCAAGGAGCCATGAGATCGGAGAAATCCCTCACGCTGGCGGCGCCGGGGGAGGTCCGCGGGCCCGAGGGGGAGCAACAGGATGCGGGAGAGTTCCCGGAGGCGGGCGGCGCCGGGGGCTGCTGTAGTAGCGAGCGGCTGGTGATCAACATCTCCGGGCTGCGTTTCGAGACACAACTGCGCACCCTGTCGCTGTTTCCGGACACGCTGCTCGGAGACCCCGGCCGCCGAGTCCGCTTCTTCGACCCCCTGAGGAACGAGTACTTCTTCGACCGCAACCGGCCTAGCTTCGACGCCATCCTCTACTACTACCAGTCGGGGGGCCGCCTGCGGAGGCCGGTCAACGTGCCCCTGGACATCTTCCTGGAAGAGATCCGCTTCTACCAGCTGGGGGATGAAGCCCTGGCGGCCTTCCGGGAGGACGAGGGCTGCCTGCCCGAAGGTGGAGAGGACGAGAAGCCACTACCGTCGCAGCCCTTCCAGCGTCAGGTCTGGCTTCTCTTCGAGTACCCCGAGAGCTCGGGGCCCGCCAGGGGCATCGCCATCGTCTCCGTGTTGGTCATCCTCATCTCCATCGTTATCTTTTGCCTGGAGACCTTGCCCCAGTTCCGCGCAGATGGGCGCGGTGGAAGCAATGATGGTGGCGTGAGCCGAGTCTCCTCAGTTTCCAGGGGGAGTCAGGAGGAAGAGGAGGAGGAAGATGATTCCTACACATTTCATCCGGGCATCACCTCCGGGGGCATGGGGACAGGGGGCTCATCCTCTTTCAGTACTCTTGGGGGCTCCTTCTTTACAGACCCCTTCTTTCTGGTGGAGACGCTTTGTATCGTCTGGTTTACTTTTGAGCTTCTGGTGCGCTTCTCTGCCTGCCCCAGCAAGGCCGCCTTCTTTCGTAACATCATGAACATCATTGACTTGGTGGCCATCTTCCCCTACTTTATCACCCTGGGCACTGAGCTGGTGCAGCAACAGGAGCAGCAGCCAGCCAGTGGAGGGGGTGGACAGAACGGGCAGCAGGCTATGTCCCTGGCCATCCTCAGGGTGATTCGCCTGGTGCGCGTGTTCCGCATCTTCAAGCTGTCCCGCCACTCCAAGGGGCTGCAGATCTTGGGCAAGACCCTGCAGGCTTCCATGAGGGAGCTGGGGCTGCTCATCTTCTTCCTCTTCATCGGAGTCATCCTCTTCTCCAGCGCCGTCTACTTCGCAGAGGCAGATGATGACGACTCCCTCTTCCCCAGCATCCCAGATGCGTTCTGGTGGGCAGTGGTGACGATGACCACAGTAGGTTATGGGGACATGTACCCCATGACCGTGGGGGGCAAGATCGTAGGCTCGCTGTGTGCCATCGCTGGGGTCCTCACCATCGCCCTGCCTGTGCCTGTCATCGTCTCCAACTTCAACTACTTCTACCACCGGGAGACGGAGCAGGAGGAGCAGGGCCAGTACACGCACGTCACCTGTGGGCAGCCTACACCCGACCTGAAGGCAACTGACAATGGACTTGGCAAGCCGGACTTCTCTGAGGCCACCCGGGAACGGAGGCCCAGCTACCTGCCCACTCCACATCGGGCCTATGTGGAGAAAAGGATGCTCACCGAGGTCTGACAGATGTGGGCAGGGCCTGCAGGACAAGGGGGTGCTCTGAGCACACCATCCTCAGCTTCCATCTCAGCCTCACCATTCTCGCGCTCATTCCAGTTGGCTTCTCACCTCCCTTCCTTGAACCCAGTACTCGGCATCCAGGACCAAATCCCTGGACTGTCAACCTTGTTGCCTGATCCCTGCAGCATTCAAGGTATATCCATCTAAGTGACATTTTGGAAATTCCAGCGGTGCCACCCATCATGCCCATTTTCTGTCACATGGATGAGATACACATTTCTGTCTGACTTTCCCTCAAGACCTTGATTTTTCATGTCTGGGACTATAATATCTTTAGGAACAACCGTGTCAGTAGGACAGATACCAGCCATACTTGGGTTCTGTTTCTCGCCTTAGGGTTATTTGCTTTGGGGCATGCACATGTCTTAGCTTCCAGTCACTTGGTAACTGGCAGAAGCTGGAGGATGGAAGCAATATTCAACTTGCTGTTTTACTCCAGTGGCCTGTCATATCTCCTGGTCATCCTGCAGAGGATCCTGGATAGAGCCTTTAGTTGCACAGTGTCAACATATAGTATTTATTTCTAAGCCTGGATGGAATTAGAGAGAATATAATTAAACTGGACTTGTTTGGAGGACATGAGGGACCAAAGGGGCCAGAAGATTCTCCCTAGTGTGATCGGCATGGGAGACATCAGTCTTTGGTCCACATTTAGTCTCCCCCCCCTCTGATCTCCCACTCTCTATTGAGCTTCTAGGAAGGTTCCTTCTCAGAGCCAAATATTCTTATAGTGCAAGTGCCTTCCTGTGCAGAGGAACTGGGAAGGGGAGCCACAGAGCCAGAAGAAATGGCTGAAGAGAGCCAAGCAACTGGCTGCACCACAGATCTGAAGCCAGGGGCCACTTAACAGAGATTGGCATCTAGGAGCGGCAGAGGACTCCTGCTGCAGACAGCAGCCTGTTCTGTCTCATCCCTCCCGCTGCCAGCCCTCCACTTTTCCTGGGAATCTGATTTAGGATTGCAGTTGAAGGCTTTCTAAAGCAACCCGCACTTCAATCTGCAGAGAGGGGAAGCACATGTTGGATGCAGCATAGGTTTCTTCCCATTTTATGGGCAATGGCATATATGGTTTAGAGTGAGGCACAAGCATTTTCCCTTTGCTGACAGCCCCTGCTGTTAGAGGTTTTTGCTGAGTCAAACAAACATTTGCCTTCCCTGCCCCTTGGAACTGTTTGCAGTCTGCTCTAACTGGTAAGGTGATGGGTGGGGTGGGTTCACACCTGGACTAAGCCATCTTCTTCCATCCTGAGCCACGGTCATCCCTCCCACCTTCCACTGCCCACCTTCTCTCCCAGTAACATTGCCATCCCGGTTTTGCCTTTGATAAACTGTCATGTACTGTTCTGAGCTTTTCTGGGTGCAGTTCTGAAACCAAAAGGACTGTTAACATGTTTTAAATTTTGTATCTATGCTTTAAGACTCTTCAATGGGATTTTAAAAAAAAATATTACTTTCTCAAAGAGCAACTTATGAGGGACAGCGTTTGAGGGTTTGCTTAAGAGGCAGTGTGGCTCCTGGGAGTGCCAGATCACAATCTGGATTTTGCCACAGCTTCACAGGGTGACTTTGGCGCCACAGTCCCTCTTTGTGCCTCAGTTTCCCCATCCATTAAATGGGAACCTTAATGTCCTCCCCCCTGCCTCATGGGGTATATCAATGAACTCATCCAGGAAGCTGGGGAAGACACTATGCAATGTGTGAATTATAGTAATGGATTTGATTTTTAGTTCATTATTCTGCCTTCCTGTCTCCCAGAGGCAAGGCCTTCCCCAGAGTTTCTGTCTTAAATCCAAAGCCCAAGAATAAGCCCTTATGGCCATTAGCTCCCTAATCCCCCCTTGGCCTCTCAGGTTGGGCCGCCATCTTTTTTCTTACCCTTCAGAATGGAGGGTATTCTTTAGTTAGGCTTAGTGGGGTCCTTCTAGGGCCAGAGGTCACCTTGCCTGGGACGTTGGTTTCTCCAAATCTGTAATACAGTAGGAGACAGAGTGGTTATGATTTAGAAACTGGGGTTCTGAGTGAGAAAGTGCTATTTTTCCAAATCTCTTCATTTATTCATGACCCCACTTCAGTGGCCAGAGGGATGCTCCCAGCTGAGGGTAAATGTTGGAACATGTATGCATGTGTCTCTATATGTGTGGGTGCCACCATCCTCATCATCATCTCTAGGCAAACACTGCCCTTTCAAGTCATAGCATGCTTGAGGGAAAAGGTTTGTGGAGAGCCACGCTCTCCAGGGACTCTGGTTGCCGTAGCAACCTTCCAGACTGTTCTCTCTCCCTTCTGGTTTGGGCATCAAGGGAGGACAGACTACGTATTCCCAGCTTCTCAAGTGGGAGCACCTCCCATCTATTGATGTAGGGGTTGGTAGAGCCAGGAGAGGGACTCAGGACCATGGGAAATGTAAAGGAAGCGGGTCCCCAATACCTCCTCCCTGGTCTTTCTTCCTGGTTCCCCACCCACCCCTGAAGTGGCCTCATTTTCCCCCTGAGGCTTCAGAATCTTGAATGCTTAGAAACTGTCCAGCTAAACCAACATCAATGTTAGTATTTCTGAAAGGACAAGGGGAGCCTTCGGAGGGGTTGGTGTGTTCCTCCCACCCTGTGGAGAACACTTGTCCTGGGCATCATGGCATCTCATCTCCTCAGATGGAGGAGCCTCTTCCCATCTGTAACAGAGAGAGAGTGCAGCAAGACTCCTTCCTCCCAGGGAACTGTTTCTCTCCTGGGAGGAATCTCAGAGGTGATTCTTCTTAAGACCTTGGAGAAAAGCAGAGGCTAGGGCCTGACCTCCTTTCTGTGAAGAATTTTGTGCCGTGATCCTCCCTGGCCTTGTCCTTCTCTGTGGATACTGTGCTCTGAGGACCAAGAGAATATGCTCCGTGTGTTACTGGGACAGCTGGCCTGGGATCCACAGCTGCCGGGAAAGGTGGGGTCCAAGCCATCCTGACAAATGACTTGAGCTGGCGGCAGCTCCCAGAGGATGACATCCTGGCACTGCCAGCCTCAGCCTGGCTGAGTGTCCCCCGGGAGCAAGGAGGGACAGCTGGCTGGCTCTACATCTGAGGTAGGTCCTCCTGGAAGGGACTTTTTGGTCCTGACTCAGTCCTGCAGGCAGGATTAGACTTGGGGGTGGGATGGCATGGGTGGGGGGGGCGTGGGCAGTGTTCCCATGAGCCTTTCCACAGTGGCCTCCTTCGCTCTACTACTCTTTGCCCCCACTGACTTTATTTATTTGTTTATTTTTATTAGTAATTTTTAATGTCCAAATTAATGGTTCTGATTGGGACATTTCTACACAGGCATTTCATTGTACATTGCTCATGCTTACCTTCCGCCTACCCTCTCTGCTTCCGTTGACTTCAGTCTCCTCTTTCTGTTTCCTCTCCACACTGCCTCTTTCCCCCTTTCCCTGCCATCTCCTTTGCTCAGCAATCTTCCTTTCCCTCCTTTGCATTCTTTCTTTGCCTCTTTTTGTCCTTATCTTGTTCCCTTCTGTCTGTTTTCCCCTCCTCTGTTGTTTTGGGCCTCTTCTTCCTTCTCTGTGCATTTCTCTCTCTCTCCCCAACCCTCCACGTTTTTGGTTCTTGGGAGCATCTGTGACATCTCTGTCAAGTTCACACCTTGAACTCTAGGTCCACTATGACCCCAGGTGTTCACTGACAGGGTTGGCCCCCAGCTGGAGGAATCTCCATTCCCTGGTATATATACCATCCGTTCCTACCATTCACCTCTGTGGGGGAGGGGCTGTTCTTACTAAGTAAGGTAGGACATTGTGTGTGTAGAAAAATGTCCCCCAGAAATTACCTAGATATGCAAGGATAAGAGAAGGGGGCAGGGAAGGAGGGACAGAGAGAGAGGGAGAATGAACCGGTTACGTCGTGGGTAAATGCTCTGCCTACAGTACTGGGGTATATCTGTCTCAGGGTCCCCCAACCTTAAGAGCCTTGCAGAGAGTTGAAGACAAAAATGGCAGGAATAGGAAAATAAACAGAGAAACATGGATTTAGGTGGAAGGCATTAGATTGGAGATTACCCAGAAAAAGCCCTAACTCAGAGGAGGTCTGGTAACTGCTCTTCATTCATGTGCAGACATGCTTAGCTGCCTCCTGCTGCTACCTTGTCACTGAAGGCAGAGCAAGTGTTAAAGGCATCATTTCCAGTGATGCAAAGTGCTGAGAACATGAAGTGGATTGAGATTCACCCTCTGGGCCTCCTTGTTGGAGGTTGTAGAACAAGGAATTAGGTTCCACCTGCATCAGGATATCAGGATAGCCCTTGGGACCTGCAGTGGCTGATGACTGGGCTGTTAAACTGGAACCAGAGAACTTTTGGGGGTGACAGAAATGTTTGCAAACAGGAGTGTGTTGATAGTCATACAACTCAACGTTAACCCCCAAACGCATTGACTTGGCAGAGGAAGGACATGAGTCTAATACCCTGGGGATTCACACTAGATCAGGAGAAAGGTTTGTATCTCTAAGGGTAGACCAGAATGAGTAGTTGGAATGGAATGACAGTTTTTTAGTTCTGCCACATGGGGACACTTTAGAGCTTTCAAATAGCTGCTCCTTGCTGGGTTGTTGTTGTTGTTTGTTTGTGTGTGTGTGCATGTGTGTGTTTGGTAATTTTGATAATCAAACTGTAGGATTTACATATTTTTCTTTCTCTAAAGATATGTCAAGCCATTCTTTGGTAGGATGCAGAGCATAATTAGCAGGTACTGAACTGATGATGTATGTGGGACATTATTCAGTACATAGGAATAGGATGGGCTGGGATTTGGCTCAGTTGGTAGAGCACTGCGCTGCAGTCTCTGAGGTCCTGAGTTCAATTCCCAGCACCGCACAAATGGGAGAAGGACCTGGCAATCCACTCCCAAGGCAATCCCGAAACAGCCATTGAAAACCCTATGAGGGTCGCTATGGGTCGGATACCGACTCGATGGCACCTAACAACAACAACAACAGGAATAGGATAGTGAGCTTGCTTCAGGAGTTTACACTTTGTTGGCAAAAAAACCAAATGGCAATTTAAAAAACCTGCACAAATGACCCACAAAACCCTCCCAATCCCTGCACCTGTAAGCTCCAATTCCTTAAGCAAATACATGAGGGCCCCTTCCCAGCTCCTCCCTGAGGTCATCACTAACCCTTAAGGGGTCCTAGCAGTCTTTGGAGCTTCAGGTAAACTATGTGGCAGCCTTGGCGTCCCTTGCCCTCCATATTTATCTCCCAGACCTCATCCCTCCTCTCCCTCTTGCTCACTGGGTGCCCACAGGGTCCTGTCCTTCTTTCCTTTGGCACTTTCCCCCCACCCCAGAACATCTTCTGTCCTGGCACTTAGGCTGCCTTCTCTCCACAGGCTGAGCCCTTGCATTGGGCAGTATTTCTGTCACCCTGCATCTCTGTGTAAATGCCAAGACAGACCCCCAGAGAATGGCGTGCTTGTGGATCAGTCTGGCCAGGAATGCCACCCAGCTCGGATTGGTCCTGACTGTGTGTTATTGCCTGGGGAAGGAAAGTGTGATCTCACTGTAGGGTGCCATGGTCACTTAGGGGAGGAAGAGAAACCCGGGCATTCAGCCGTAGGATTTCCTCTCCACATCTCCTTTGGCCAGGCTGCACAGACACCTCATGGCAGAAAATGGCCCAGAGCATGCGGCTGTGGAGGGGAGGACACATCTTCTCAGACACAGGCCACTGGGAATGGGGACAGATGGGCGCCTCATTCTCATGTTGCCAGGTTTCCTGATGAACCACTTTCCTGTTCTGGCTTTGAGAGATCCTCATGGGGTTGGAGATTGTCATGTTTTCCACATCCCTTTGTTCTAAGCGAGTCGGAAAGCGTTTGCCTTGCCTCTTTGTTCTCGGCCTGCATGCCCTTGCTTCCCAGGGTATGCTAGAGGGGGAGTGGGGGCATCAGGGACCACTCTGCAGGGGTATCCCCACAGGACAGTGGGTCTCTTATGCCCAGAAGGAAAGCAAAAAAGTGGCCTACCTGACAGTACATACCGTCAACACCCGTGTAACATTGGCTATCACTTGGTCCATTTAGGTCCTAACTCTGCTGGGGTTTATGACAAAAAAGAAATTTTATTTTTTAACACAACTCTAATCTCATCACTGTTGCCATAGGCAGAATTTCCCCTTTGAGGGTGGTGGGCTGAGCAGCTGCATTTCATCTGCCCCTAGAGAGCATTCTGGAACCTTAAGCAGCCTCTGCTCAGGATGCAAGGACCCAGACAGACCTTGGCTCTAGGTGTGAGCAAAGCCGGCATTTCAGAAGGAAACTGCAGCTGCACAGTCTGCTGGTGCTGCTATTTTTGACAAGCTTGCTGTTCTCTCAGGGCTTGACAACCGCTGTCTCCAGGAGACAGACGCACCCGCTCCTGGCATTGGAGATACTGCTTTGAGAAAACACAGCACGACCGTCCTGAGGCTGGGTGGGAGGGCGGGAGGATGTGCCAGCCCGCCCTCCCCTCCAGGGAGCTGGCACCTGGCTCATGGCAGACCTCTGCTGGGGGTGTCATCTCCCTATGAAGCTGCCACTGCTCTGCAGCCTCCTGGGGGTGAGAAGTCCAAAGAGTCTCTTTCATTCACAAAGCCTTTCAGACCCCATAAGGGCTCTTGGGGCTCACAGTCTGGAACGACATGGTAAAGAGCATGAACACTTAAGCCAGATCGTCAGGTTCAAATCCTTCTGCTGTGGGACACCCTGCAAGTTGTGAAACTTCCCTGTGCCTCAGTTCCCCTCTATATCACACGAGGGATAATAATAGCACAATATCATAGGGCTATTCTGAGGACTGAATGAGTTAATATATATTTGTTGTTGTTAGGTGCCATCGAGTCGGGTCCAACTCATAGTGATCCTATATACAACAGAGCGAAACACTCCTGGACACTGTGCCATGCCCGGCACAATGTCAGAGTTTCTCTGCTATTCATAGGGTTTTCAATAGATGATTGTTTTGGGATTGTATTGGGAATGGGCTGCCAGGTCCTTCTCCCATTTATGCAGTGCTGGGGATCGAACCCAGGGCCTCATATACAATGTTTAAAATTGTAGGCACTGTATGAAGATCGGCTATGTTGATCATTATATTCCCACAACAACAAAATAAGGTAGGTAGATAGGTTGTTTTTGTCTCTGGTGAATAAGAGAAACAAGCTCAGGGGGTTATGACATGTTCAAGGGCACATGGTTATGTGTGGCCCATCACCGATGGTACAGTGAGGGTCTGATTGGGACTGAGCAAGAAGAAAGAAGCTGTGGCTGCTAACCATATATAGATTTTTATTTACCTGCCAGGTGTCTCTGAAAAGAAAACTGCAGGCATTCTATGCTTTTTTCCTTTATATAGGTTTTTATTTACCTGCCAGTTTGTCTCTGATAGGAATGTTGCAGGCATTCTGATTTTTTCCTTTATGAGCCTCTGAAACCACATGGAAATCTGTAGCTACACCTGTGTCTGTATGCATATCTGTTATTTACATCTGTCTGCACATACATCTCATATGTATATGTATTTCACTTTTCTATTGAGTCCTTCAGTACATAACCGCCATTCTTCTCTCTCTGGTCCCCACCCTCACCACCCAGTCCATTCCCGAGCTGCCTTCCTGTCCTACTGGGCCCCCTCCACTTGGCACACGGAGGTACCCTTTCACAACTGTCTCTAGAACGTGTTCCAGCTTCCCTGTCTTTCTTGACGTTGGAGGAAGCAGGAGACCCTGGGGTTGGAAGAAGCTGGCTTCCCCTTCTTGGGTCTCCATTTGATGGCACAACTGCAGCTCTGCTTGGGGGTCCCACACAGGCCAGGGGGCCGTGCTCCCCCTAGCTCACTCCTGCAGCCCCTACAGCTTCTCCCAAAGGTCACAGCCCAGGGCAAGGCAGCGTGGCTGCCTTCCTACTTCTGGATTCAGAGCTGCCTGGCTTGCTTGCCTTTGGAATTGAACTTGGATCTGTACCTCATTTAACCTCGCCAAGCTTCATTTTTTTCATCTGCAAAACAAGGAAGCTAATTCTACTCGCGTCTCACGATTGTTGTAAGGCTCCAGTTAAAGGCTGCCAGTTAAAGGGTTTGATAGGAAATGAACTGTCAGCAAAGCACAGCTCTGACTAGCCAAGGGGCTCTTGGTTACAGCAGACAACCCCCGAGTTAGGGGCTAAAACCACCTGCACCCTTAAAGAAAAGCAGTGGTTCTTGCAACTTTGATTTTGTTTTCTGAAACAAACATTTAAATAGAATGAATGCACATAAGAAAAATAGACACTGGAGAGCTTTCAGTTTTACCAGAAGGCTCTTTGCCTGGAGAAGGCGCAGCAGAATTTTTTAAATGATTGCATTGAAGATGCAACTTAATATAAGAAATATCATGCCAATGCATCTTGGGAGACTAGTTTGGATACACTGGCAATCTTTTCCAATAAAGTTTGTTTCCAACAAACTAAAGAGAGGATTCTTTCATAACCCTTCCCCTAAGCACCAGAGCCTTACGCAGGGCAGTATTGAGGGGCACAGACAGACAGGATGTGAAGGCTGGGAGGAGCAATAAATGCCTCTCTTTACAAAGGAGGGATTGAGGCCGAGAAGTGAAATGATCAGTCCAAGATCATACAGGCACCCAGGCAGAGCTGACTCTGAGACCTGCGTTTTCTATTCAATCCCAGCATTTCTCCATGGAAGATGGAAACCTAAGGATTATGGGAACTTTTTTTAAAAAATTGAATGACTGTTCATGACTTACCCAACTAAACTCCTTAGCAGAGATGCCCATAGGTAGCAGAATTCAGTGATTTTGAATTTTATCCTGCCCTTCCCTGACTTTCTAGGGTACAGAGGCAGCACATATAGATAGAGGGACCCAGATCAGACAGCCAGCTTCTGGGTTCCTAGGAAGTATCACTCTGCTGAGGTCCAAAGGTGTTTCAGCACAGGGTCTTCCTTCCCCTCTCAGTGAGGCTGGTTAACCTTTCAGGACTTTGGTTTTTCTGCCAAATTTAATGGATGGCCTGAGGGAAAATGTCCAAGGTTGGAAATCAGGAAAGCAGCAGTTAAGGCTTCTGTATTTGAGAGAGCAAGGAAGAAAAAAGTGTCTTATCCAGGACTGCCGACTTCTGATGCTCTGAGAACCAGAAATCAGCTTCCAGATGCTTCCCTGCACTTTATTGCCCTGCTAGAGGAAGAGAAGTTACTGCCAGGTTACACATCTCTTTTATAAATCACAGAACTGGGATCAGGATGAATAAAGTTTCCAGAAGCCATGGTAGCTGAGCCATAAATCAGGCAGGCTCCCCAGCTGCTTTAAGGCAATTTGGCATTGCTGGAAAGAAAAGAAAGGCCTGGAATGATGGAGAGAATAGCTCATGTTCCTGCAGAAGACTGTTTTCTGTGTTTCAGGGAAGGGAGGGCATTCACCCAGGAAGGCACGCATGTGTGCAACTGTAGGAGCCTGGCACGCTCACCTGGAAGGGTGTGTCCATGTTATTGTTTTCATTTATCTATTAATTTACTTATATTCTTTTTTTTTTTTTTTGGTTGGGGAGGCAAGTGCTCTACCACTGAGTTGCACTCCCAGCCTCCTTTCTATAAAAATTTAAATTTTGACACACGGTCTTACTCAGTTGTTCAGGCTGTCTCTAGCCTTGAAGATGTGATCCTCCTGCCTAAGCCGTCCAAATAGCTGGGTTTATAAGTGTGAACCATGGTGGCCAGCTCTCATTCATTTATTTTCCACACGTGTAACCTTCCGTGACATGGCTTTACATGACTGCAGAAATTCCAAAGAGCAATCACAAGAGTGTCTAGCCTAAAACTGTGCAGGTTACTCCTTATAAGAGGTCTTAAATTGTCATATTTGCCTTGTGGGCCAGATGTGATGTGACATTAAGAAATATTGAGCCAGGTAACGTGCCTTATGCCTGTGATCCCAGTAACTTGGGAGGCCGAGGCAGGAGGATCACAAGTTTGAAGCCAGAGGCAACCTGTGCTACTTTGTGAGACCTGGTAAAAAGTAAAAAATGGGTTTGCAGTGAGGCTTAGTGGTGGAGCACTTGCAAAAAAACATGCATGAGGCCCCGAGTTCAACCCCCAGTACTCCAAAAAAGAGAAAGAAAGAAAGAAAGGAAGAAAGAAAGAAAGAAAGAAAGAAAGAAAGACAGACAGACAGACAGACAGACAGACAGACAGGAAGGAAGGAAGACTTCACACACAGGTCTTCACATTTGGTTTCTTTTGAAAAGCAAAAGGTCTGATCTGATCAGTTCTGAGTGTCTGCTTTCCAGTAACCATGGGAGGAGCTGAGGCTTTGGCAGGGAAAGAGGGGGGGCATGCATCTCCTATTGCCTTTAGTAAACCCCTGCTTTCCTGATTTCCAACATATGACAGTTTCCTTCAGCCAGGCCACTAAACTTATCAGAAAAAGCAATCTTGAAAGTGAGAAGCAAGGACCAGGAACCACTGGCCTGTTTTTATGACTCCCATGGTCTTATGTTTCTTGTAGATGGGAAACATTTTTCTCTATATCCATTTCTAACAAAGGCTGGAAAATGAAAGGCCAAAGGGTGCTACGTTTAGGACAAGCAGCTCTAAGCCTGTGCCACCTGGTGATGCTGCAGACATTGATGTCTGTGGCCTCTCTGCAGAGCCTTCCCTGTGGTCTCACTTAACTGAGTCCAGGTTAGCCCTCAGAGGCAGTGGGTTGGATGGGATGGGAATAGGTGTGGTTCCATGACTGTAACAAATACCTGCAATCAATCAACTTGGAAGAGGAAAAGGTTTACTTTGGCTCACAGTTTAGGAGGTTCCGGTCCATGACTCAGTGGACACTTTGTTTTGAGGCCTCTAGTTGGGGGTAGCACATCATGGTAGGAGCCTGTGACAGAGCAAAGCCACTCACATTATGGCCAGGGTGAGAGAGAGAAGGGGGGGGGTCCTACAGAGAGAGAGGCTAGGGTTCTACTGTCCTCTTCTGGTGCACTCCCCTAATGACCAACTCCCCCTCCCCAACTAGGCCCAGTTTTTGAAGTTTCTTCCACCTCCTAATAGCACCAAGCTAGAGGCCAAGACTTGAGCACATGGGCTTTTGCTGGGTGTTCTAGATCCAAACTATTAGCACAAGCACAAGTCAATGTTTGAATAGTTTCAATTTAAGGACTACCTCCCCCTTTCGTGAGGTCAGTTGATGAGAGAGCACCCTACTCCTGCTGTCCAAGAGTGACAGCGAATAAGAGCAGGGGCTCACAAGTGGCAACTGCTGACTTTCCTGGAAAATGATTGCCACCAGCCTCAGGCTCTGCACCTGTCCTGTTGTCTGTGTGATGTTGTGGTCATTCCAAGATTCCTTTTTTTTTTTTTTCCACCTCTCAGATTATTCTCAGTTGGTTTCAGATCTGCTATAGTTTGAATATGAAATGTCCCCCACAGGCTCATGTGTTAAGTACTTTGGATCTGGCTGGTGGTATTATTTTGGGAGGTTCTGGAAACCTTTGAAAGTTGGACCTAGCTGGAGGAAGTTGGACACTGGGGCCAGGCCTTTGAATGCTATGCTTGGTCCCTCGTCCCTTCCTTTCTCTCTCCTTCACAATTCCCATGAGGTATAGAAGCCCCTCCACCTCACGCTCTCACTGTCATGATGTTCTGTCCAAGTGCATGGGGACAAGCACCTGTGGACTGGACCCTCTGAAACTGTGAGGCAAAAGAAATCTTTTCTTTCAGTCATAGCTATGTAAGAATAACTAATATAAGCTCTCAGGTGGACTCTCTTGTCTTGGAAGTTTGTTGACCAGAAGTTAAATGGCCAAGGAGTTAGAACTATGTCCAGCATTCTAGCTGTGGGAGGGAGATAAAAAGGATTTCTTCAGTTCCTAGCTTCACTTGCAATTTCATTAAAATATTTCAGGTCCAGGATGGAAGAGTAGAGTTGCCACAGCAATGAAGGCAAGAGCCAGCTCAAAATCCTTCAGATTCAAAGAGAGGAACAGATTTTACATGGGTCATTTTTCCTTGGGAACAACTTTAATTTCTTAAATCAGAGTTTAAAAGGACACTCTGCCCTCTCACCTCCAAGCATTGGCCCTTCTAGTAGGGCTAAAAAAAAGTTAAGTCAGGCTGAGATTAAAGGAAGTCTATCATGTACCTTTCATTTTAATGTCTATCTGTCTCATTTTCCCCAACAGATTCATTTTTTGAGAAGTTGTAGCTGGGTGTATAATAGGATCATTTTCCTTTCAGAAATGCTGTATAATGGAAATAGGCCCATAGAAAAATTTCAAATTCACCTAAGGTGGCTAAACTTAAAAGATCACATATCATCAATAGAAAAATGTGCCCAAACTAGCTTATAGCATACTTTGTCCAGGAATCCTAATTCCTCCCTCCAGGGGAAGCAAAAAGGATGTTACTGCATCTGTTTTCAATGGCTGATTTGCTTCGGGATTGCCTCAGGTCCTCCTCCTATTTTGTGGTGCTGGCAATTGAACTCAGAACCATTAGCGACTGCAGAGCAGTACTGTACCATCTGAGCTAAATCCCAGCTCAGAAAGAATGCTAGCACATTAGAAATGATGAGGACTGCTGGGTGCGGTGGCGCATGCCTATAATCCCAGCGACTTGGGAGGTGGAGGCAGGAGGATCGCAAGTTCTAGACCAGAGGCAGTCTGCAAAATTTAGTGAGACCCTGGCTCAAAAAAGTAAAAAAATGGGCTGAGGGTGCAGCTCAGTGGTCCAGCACTTGCAGAGCATGCAAGTGTGAGGCCTGGGTTCAACCCTCAGTACTGAAAAAAAAAAAAAAAAAAAAAAAGATGAGGACTGCTGAGCAGATCTGAGAACAATTCTTCTCCCCTGCCCCATTGGAGAAATGAGGGAGTACTTCTCAAAATGATTGTTCAAAAGTGGGGTCCGTAAGAATCTGTGTTCCCACTGTCTCTCTGTAACTACATTTAGACTCTGGAGGTGATGCCTCTACAGGTGTGCAGCATTGCATTGCCCACACCCAAAGTTGTGCCAGGTGAAGCAGGCAAGGGGAAGTGAAGACAGTTCTGAGACTGACACCTTTGTCTCTGCCAACAGTGCAAGGGGGTGAGGTCTGCCTGGCATGCAGCGCTGCCTCCCAATGCCTCTGTGGCCCGTGGGATGCTGGGAGAGCTGCAGACCTCTCAGAACCTTGCTTTTTCTCCTCTGTAGAATTGGACCACTAATAGATGTCCCTGGTGGAGGGCTGGTGGGATTAAAGGAGATAATGCTGACAAGGGCCTGGCATGGAGTAAGCATTCAATAACACATAGTTATTATTTCCATAGTCTCTGTCTTCCTGGTCCACTTCAATGAAGTGCTGAGCATAGCAAGTTCCGGGGATATTGTCTGACCTTCAAAAATACTTAGAAAGCTCTCATACATCCAAGTTTATTGGGAATATATAAATATATATTTATAATTATTCCTAGTAACTATGAATATATATATGTATGTATGTATGTATATATATATATATATATATATATATATATATATATTCATAGCTTCTCTCATTTTGTAGATTGAGACTTTCTAATCTAATAGTGACTATGATTCAGATTCAGGAGAAGGACCTGGCAACCCACTCCCAAAAAACAGTCAAGTAATGAAAACCCTATGAATAGCAGAGAAGCACAACGATAGTGTTTCATCTGTTGTGCATAGGGTTGCTATGGGTCCGACACCGACTTGACAGCATCTGACAACAACGATTCAGCTATCCAGTTATCATATACTTGAGGCATGTGAGGGGGCTTAGTGGTCTTTTAGAGAAAACTGCTTCCCTGCTGAAAAAGCCAGCAGAAGAGACTATCTAGGGATTCAGATAAATTCCTAAGGAAAGAATGTAAGCAACAATGTGGCTCATCCATTCTAAAATAGCTGGGATCAGTGGAGATTTCCTACCTGCTTGGCAGTTAAAGCGCAGACAGCCTGTGTGGCCCCCCTAGGCCCTTCCTGACTTCCGGGCTGGCCATGGTGAGAGACTGTGCTGTGAAGAGATGCGTGAGGACGCAGGTGGGATGCCTTCTCCAGTGCTGAGCGAGCACAGAAGTGTGCTCTTCTGACGTGTGTGACGTCAGCTTTCTTCTTTGGAGTTATAAGTCAGTGGAAAGTATGACTTGATTTACAAATAAAGTATTTGCTCTGTATGTAACATTTCAGGAATGTATTTAATTTATAAGTAAGCCAGCTGAACTCAATGATGCATAAATAGAGAACCAGGTGAAAGACATAGAATATTTCAGCAGGAAGTGATTTCTAAAAGTCATGGAATCCATCATACTGCTCTGCACTAGAAATATTTCCAAATTATTTCAGGCCTAGTCCAAAATATCCTGAGAAAGAACATAGAAGGCATTGATTTCTTCAAGCTATTTGAACATTAAGATCTCTGTTGTCATGATGTCTTCCTCTTATCTCAGGCACACACCACCTGCTACACCATAAACTTCCTTCCTCTTATTTTGTCTTCTGAGCTGGGGTTTAGCTTAGTTGATAGGGTATGGCTCTGCACTCTCTGAGGTCCCAGGTTCCATCCCCAGCACCACAAAAATGAGAGAAGGACCTGGCAACCCACTTCTGACACAATCCTGAAACAGTCAGCTATTGAAAACCCTATGAACAGCAGAAAAGCACTGACATAGTGCTAGGCATGGCACAGTGTCAGGGAGTGTTTCATTCTGTTGTATATAGGGACCCGACTTGGCAGCACTTGACAACAATAACAATTTTATCTTCTACTGAAGTGGATACCTAACTAAGTATATAACCTAGAATGACGAATGCCAGAGTTCCCCAAATGTGCTCTGCAGAACACTAGTCCTGTATGACATTACTATGAAAAAAAAATCTTCAGGTGCTGTGTTTTGGAAATGCTGCCTCTTGGAGATACACCATGCATGTGAACATAAAATTAAAGCCTCTGAGAAGTCTTGCAGCAAATAAAACTCTCTCTCCTTTTCAACCCAGTGTTTTTCAAATTATTATTATTTTTTACCAAAGAATCTCCACCCTCTGTTTTTGTGGTAACATATTTTGCATCCCACAAAAAGTATAATCTGAGGAATACATCTTGAGAAACTCACAGAGATCTGATGCTCCTTCCTATTGGATTTGAGTCCCTGGCCTGTCAGCCACTGAAGAGTATTCAAGTGGATTATTTTGTGGCTACATATCCACCCCCTTAAAATTCTCTACATGCCTCTGGATTTGTGTGAAACAGTGTGGGCTTTTTGTTTTGTTGTGTTTTTTATTATTTTTGTTTTTGATGGTGCTAGGAATGGAACCCAGGGCCTCACACAGGCTAAGCACACACTCTGCAACCAAGGTACAACCCCAACCGGAAAGAATATTTTGATGAGGCTCTGGAGACTGAAAGAATACATTCTCTCCCCTATTCATCATTAAGGCCTTCTTAAGTATAAGTTCTTGAGAAAGTAGCTACATGAGTTGGTCTTGTTAGATTTAATTTCTGGTCTGTTTGGCTAGCAAATGTTCACAATTTGGATACCCCTTGCAAGATGCATGAGGATGCCTGTAACTTGTTTTGTGGGGAGACAGTTCTATATCTATGCATGTTGTTAACCACATCAAAGATTATGCTTTTTTTTTTTTTTTTTTTTTTGGTACTGGGATGGGAGGGTTGAACTCAGGGCCTCACACATCCTTTGCAATTGCTCTACCACTGGGCTGTACCCCCAGCCCAATTTTTCTCTTTCATCTTGAGACAGGGTCTCACTAAGTTACACAGCCTGCTTCTGGCCTCAAACTCACGATCCTCCTGCTGCCACCTCCCAAATGCTGGGATTACACAGTGTGCCTCTGGACCCTCCTGTACATTTTTTTTTCCCCTCCAAGAGCATTTTTTCACTGAACCAAACCTTTTAATGAAAACATTCAAATCACCGCCTTTCCTACTCTCATCTATAAAATCTTATTCATAATCTGAGCCAGACACAAAGAAATACTAGCAGTGAGCTATAAGAAATCAGGTTTTTCAGTAACCTTTCCCAATTTCCTGAACACTGTTTTCCAGTGTGACCCTTGCCCTTTCTGTCTCCCAGGGTTCTTCAGGTGCTGAGCGATCCCAGCCGGGTTGTGGTTCCCTGGTGTTTGGATGTGAGTCCTCTGGGCAGCTCTTTTCTGCTAGGTTTGCTTTGTGCAGGGGAGGACCTGCCTGTGGCTCTTCTCTGCTGGCCCCAGAAGGGCCTGATGCTCCTGTCTGCCTGGGACCAGATCCTTTTTCCCATGGTTTCCCTCTTGTGCTCAGAGGCAAAAAGAGAAAGGAAGTAGTTGTTCTTGCCTGTTGGTGTCTTGGTCCCTGTTCCTTTTCTGGACACCCCCAGCCCTCAGAAAGAGATTCTGACATCTGTGTGTTTCTCTCATCTTTAAAACCATGGAAGGAATAAACCGAGTGTGGGACAGATACAATTGCATCTCCTTCTGGTCTCTTACTAGCTGGCTGTGTGACCCTAAGCAAGCTACCTTCCTGGCGCTCAGCACACGTTAGCTGTGAGTGTTATTCACTGGCCCAGCGTCTTCATCTGGAGGGCTACGGGGTTGCATTAGACAATTAGGTTTTTGTTTGAACATTCTATGGGTGTTCAAGCACATTCATCAAATGTGCCATTGGCTTCTTTGCTCACTTAGCAAACATCGTTGCTTGGTTGCCACTGGAGTGTTCTTTGAAAGGGGCAGATTTGCTAAGATTTCAAATTTATATAGGATAATTGAATTTCAGAGCTCTTATACTCCAGCCTCTTATTTTATAGACAAAGATTAAAAAATATACTGAGCAGGTTATAGAAAATTTTAAGAGAGATATAACTTTATCCAGTATCAAGTACAATAAATCTCTTCCTTTTGCTTTCTTCTTTCCTTCCTCCTTTCTTCCTTCCTCCTTCCCTTTTCTCTCTCTTTTTTCTTCCCTCCCTCTTCCTTCCTTCCTTCCTTCTTTCCTTCCTTCCTCTCTCCTTTCCTTCCTCCCTCTCTTCCTTCTTTCTTTCTTCCCTGTTTTTCTTAGATGAAGGCTATCTTAGTCATTGTTTCCAGATCCTTTTTATTTTGACATTGCAAAATAAACACTCCTTGGTTTGGGCTGTGTCACGCACCTTGGCATTACGATTGGAAAAATGCTGGGCACAGAAAGGCACTACTATATTAAGGAGAAACAGGGGAATGCAGACCAGCAGGGATGCTAACTGATATTTTCTGCATCTCATGCTGCTCAGGGAGGGAACTTGTAGCAAGGACGGAGGAATGAAAGGTTGGGAATGCTCTGGTATCCCCAGACAAAGCTGAAGCTGGCTCTTTCCATTTCTGGGAGAGGGTTGTGGGTGACCCCAAGGACAGGCATTGGGTTGTGTGCTGGGCTTGCTCCCTCATGCCCTACCATGGCTCTGGAGAGAAAGGTCTCAGCAGAGCACAGAGCTCTGCCCTCACAGCTCAGCCCTGCGCAGCTCCAGGCTGGGAGGATGGAGCTCTGTACCCTGTACCAGGTCCTGCCCCTTATCCATATTCATTTATCATCTGCCACCCACCCGGCTTCCTACTGCTGATCTAGCCCGAGGAAGAGGAAGAATCCAGGATGGAGGTAGAAAGCCTGTGTGGCCTTCTAAGGTGCTGTTTGACCTTTAGCAAGTTGCCGGAGGCACACATTTTATTTTTTCAACTCTAAAAGTAACATCACTACTAGTTATAGAAAATTCATACAATTCAGAAAAGTGTAAGGAAGAAGAATAAAAATCCCTATAACCCCACAACCGGAAACCCTCAGTATATTGTTGTATTTTCCTTTCGGCTCCGGTCTGTCTCTCTACCTCTAAGCATGCAGAAATCCTGCAGCCCCTCATTTAAAAAGCATCATGCAGCTCTGGCTTTCTCATGCGATTGTAACCCAGCTCTTGGAGAAGCGCCTCAGTTTGGCCGCCTGGCCCTGTTGCTGGACAGTTTGCTGCTTGTTTTTTACTCTTATGAATGGTGTGACTGTGAACACATTTAGTATAGCTATTTGTTCATATCTATGGCTCTTTCTTCAGTCTCTACTCCCATGGGAATCAAGAAGGGTAAACAACATTGGTCGTTTTCTAGACTTAGAAATCCTGACCAGAGATAAAACCACAGCAACGATGCCGAGAGCCACAAACACTCATCCTGGACTGGTGTTCGGCATGGCAGGCCCTTGCACCCACTGCTTGATCTGCCCAGCTGCCCCACTGTGGTACCGTTTCATGGGACCAGCGTGCAAGGCAGCAGGGTGGCAGAATTTCCATTCAGGCACTTGGGTATGAGTCCTGCCCTCAGCTGCTACGCTACTGTCACCTCTACAAGGTGGAAGAACTGAACCAGATGGTCTCTAGGGCACCTTTCAGTTCTAACATCATTGGGGTTCCCTAGGAACACAGTTGCCTGGCAGGAGTTCATGGGCTCCTATATTCCTCTCCATTCTCCCACTGTTGTGTTTGATGAGGTTGGAGCATGTGTGAGTGCGAGTGTGTGTGCACGTGTGTGTGCACGTGTGTGCACGTGTGTGTGCACGTGTGTGTGTGTGTACAACATCATGAAAGGAGCAGAGTCAATAGAGCAGAAGGGAAGCAAGGAGCCCTGGACGACTTACTGATGAAACACTAAAGCCCTGGCCGTGACTACTGGTAGTTACAGAGCGCTTTCATCCTGGGTTCTCTTTTGTCTTAAGCCTCCCAGGCTCCTTGGCTGGGCAGTTTGACACCTCAGTGCAGGAAGAGTGGGGTTGGATTTGGCCAGCCAGCATAACCCCATGTCCAAGGCACACACCTGCCCGTGCTCTCTTAGAGGACATGCCTGTCCCTGAGCTGCTTTTCCACGCTGTAAAGAACCAGTGCTGACTGCAATTATTCATCCAGCAGTGAAGATGATTGGCAGGCCCCTCCATGGGATAACATATCCATACTGCATTCATGGCTTGCCAAATATGGTCATCCCTGAGAATCATGGAGGGATTGGTTTCAGGATCCCATCAGATACCATCAGATCTGTGACTGCTCAAGTCCCTCATATAACACAGCATCGTATTTACATATAACCTATGCACATCTCCAGAGTACTTTAAATAATTTCTAGATAACTTATAATACCTAATACAATATAGCCTGCAGCCATAGCCCTGTGGCATCCGATCCCGTCAGATCTCGGAGCTAAGCAGGGTGGGGCCTGGTTAGTACTTGGATGGGAGACTGCCTGGGAACACCAGGTGTAGGCTTGGGAGAAGGACCTGGCAACCCACTCCCAAAAATCAATCCGCCATTGAAAACCCTATGAACAGCAGATAACCACTGACAATAGTGTTTCGTCTATTGTACATAGTGTCGCTGTGAGTTGGACACTGATTCTATGGCACCTAACAACAACAACAATAATAAAATATAGCCTGCAGCTGTACCACTGTAGTGGCCGATCTTGTCAGATCTCAGAAGCTAAGCAGGGTCAGGCCTGGTTAGTACGTGGATGGGAGACTGCCTGGGAACACCAGGTACTGTAGGTTTAGGAGAAGGACCCAGCAACCCAGTCCCCCCAAACAATCAGCCTCTGAAAACCCTATGAATAGCAGGGAAGCACTAACAATACTGTTTTGCCTGTTGTATGCAGGGTCTCTATGAGTCGGACGCTGACTTGATGGCACCTGACAATACAGTATAAATGCTATTTAAGTAGCTGTTACAGTGTATTGTTTAAGGAATCATGACAAGAAAAAAAAGAAAAGAAAAGAAAAGGTCTTTACGTCTTCAACACAGGTGCGATTTTTTTCAGATATTTTTGATCCAAGGTTGAGCGTGCCGATGGGAAACTTTGTGGGTACGGGAGGTAGAGTGTATAAGAGATTGCCAGGCCTCCTTGAAATTTTGATTCAGTAGATTTGGGAGAAGCCTCAGACTCTGCTTGTTTAACGCATGTGCCCCAAGTGATTATCTTTGGAAGTGCTGGGGAAGTCTTAGGACATGGGTCTCAACCTTCACAAGACATCAGGAGCAGTGCTTCTACCCTGATTTGCATAATTGGCTCAGGTTGAGGCCCAGGTCCAGCATTTTTAAGAACCTCTCAAGAGATTCTGATGAGGAGCCAGAGTTGGGCACCACCAGCCTAAGAAATTCTGTTGATAGCTGGGTTCGGTGGCACATACCTGTAATCCCAATGACTCGGGAGGCTGCGGCAGGAGGATCGTGAGTTGAAGACTAGAATCAGCCTGCGTCACTTAGCTAAATCCTATCTCAAAACAAAAATAAGAAAGGAGGTAGAGGTGCATCAGCTCAGTGGTGGAACATTTGCCTAACATGTGCGAGGCCTTGGGTTCAATCCCTAGCACTAAAGAAAAAAGAAAAGAAATTCTGGTGGTGACATCACATCTATACATTTAATGTTACTTCTCATTGTATAATTCCCTTTTGCTATGTACCACCATAATAATCCAGGAAGGAGAGAAGAGCAGGTAGTATTATGATTGCCCTCGGCCCAGAGAGGTTGACTGAGTTGCACAAGATCACACAGCATCTCCCTTGGTCAGCAGCAGCTCTTCTCTGCCTGGCCCACAGGTATCCCACCAGGCCCTTTTTAAAGGGCAGCCTTCTGCCCCTGAGAATCTTTCAGGGTGAAACAGCCCTGACCTTCCACTGCCTTTCCTGGTGCTGATGCTCCTGAAGCTTGTCCTTCCTTCCTTCCTTCCTTCCTTGCTTCCTTTCTTTCTTTCTTCCTTCCTTCCTTCCTTCCTACCTTCCTACTTTCCTTCCTTCCTCCCTTCCCCTTCTCATCCACCTCCTGCTGCCACAGTCGTCCCTGTTCCTCCGAGAGCTTCTCTGCACAGTGTGCAGTTGCGCCTGCCTCCCCCATGCCATCCACTTCACAGTTGGGAAATGGCACTGAGGCCAGAAAGCCAGGAGCCTGGACAGTCCACATCACCCCAGTGCTCAGAGAACATGGACATGCCGACCTGCAGCCCCCAGGTCCCTCTGCAGAAGGCACGGGGTCTTGGTGGCTCCAAGGGAGCCCTGTCCAAACCTCAGTTGACCCCCAACTATGCCCCTTTCCCCCAGCTGCCGGTCATCAGGGACTCTCCCACCCTCCACCAGGCTGCGCACGACCCCCTCCCCACTTCCCCACAGCCCACCTTAGTCCTGTGAGGCCACTGTGTAAGGCGAGTCCCCCACTGCACACCTGGCTGATGGCTCCCTCCGAGGCAGGCTGGGGAAAGAAATCCACAACCAGGAAACTGCTTCTCCCCCTTGTCTGGTCCCCCACGAGGCAACCAGTTACAGGCTCAGCCTCTCTCCCAGCTCAACCTGAGGCGTTTTGCTTCTCTTTCCTCACCCTCTCCCTGTCCAAACCTTTCTCCTCTGCATGCTGGAGAGAGTCCCGGCCACTGCAGGCTTCCTGTGTCACAGTCTTGCAGCTTCTATCCTGGGATGCCCAGGAGGAGGGAGGAGGCGGGGCTTTGCCCTCCAGGCGACAGGCAGCCAAGCTGCACCTGGGCTGGAGCACCGCACCCAGGGCTGACTCTCTGGTTCCCTCCATCCACCTATGCAGCAGCCTGGCCATGGAGCCAAAGCCACTGTCAGCAGATTCCCACAGCAGCATCCCTCTTTGCCTCTTGCAGGGCTTGCGCACCATGGGTTGGCGAGGAGAGTCGGTCATGTCCTTAGTGACTTCAGATCCTCCAGCTTCGACTTTCATGAAAGGCACACTCTCTGCCAGCAAGGCTGTCCTCGCTCTGTCCCTTTCCTCTTACGCAGCAGTCTTGTGTGTGCCTGGGGGTTTTCTGCTGGGTGAGAAGATGTGGACAGAAGGGACTGGAGGGGCCTGGCCGGCTCTCCTCTCCAGAGCAGAGGAAGGGTGCAGACACAGGACAGCCCCTGGAGCTTCATGTGGCCCAGAGTGGCTGGCTTGGTGATCTTGATCTTCTGGTTACATATTGTCATGTGTCTGTCTGAAGGTCCAAGAGTCTTTTTCAATAACCCCCCAACTGCCCCCTCACCCATAAGGTGGAACCCCTGGCAGCCAGGTTGGTACTCGTCCCCCAACAGCAGATTGGACCGGCACTGAGCATAAGCCAGTCGGAACCTCTTCCTAGAAATGTTGCTCTTGTTAGGTACTGTCAAGTCAAGTCCAACTGATAGCAACCCTATGTGTAACAGAAGGAGACACTCTCTGACACTGTGCCATACCTGGCACTATTGTCAGTGCTTCTCTGCTATTCATAGGATTTTCAACGGCTGATTTTTTTCAGGAGTAGGCTGCCAGGTCCTTCTCCCAAGCCTATAGCACCTGCTATTCCCAGGTGATCTCCCATCCAAGGACTAACCAGGCTGACCCTGCTTAGCTTACGAGATCAGATGAGGTCAGACGACAGGGTGGTATGGCTATAGGCATCTGGCAACAATAGTAGGGACAAAGTGTTCTGGTTCAGTCTGGTCTGATGTCTCATTGGAAGAGAGAGAAACTTTCCCAGCGTGAGAGCTGGAAAAGGTCTCTTTTCTCTGGCTTCACATCTCAGTTTATAAGTGAGAACAAGAACTGGAGACCTGAAAGCTCGATCATTTGACCCAAGGCCACTTGCCCCCTATGTCTACAGTATAACAGAGCTGGGTCTTAGATCCCAAAGGGTTAATTCGTGTGCTCTCTTAGCCAAGTGGTGATGGCTCTACAGTCTCCTATGGAAGCTTGTGTTCAGCTTCAGACTTTGAGGAAATAACAACAGGCAGGTGCTACTAGGGCCTAGTGGGGACTGCACAGGCCCCAGCATCTGCTGAGCTCAAAACCTGGTTCTCCAACTTCCTGCCGTTGGGACCTTGGGTGCATTTCTCACATCGTTGGGGCTTGTGTTCCTCAATTATAAAATGGGGATCACAGGCTGAGGGTATAGCAAGGCTGGAGAGCTTGCCTAGCCTGTGTGAGGCCCTGAGGTGCATCCCCAGCCTTGCTGAAAACAGGACTCATTATACTCATTCTCACAGGGTCTTGTGGGATGTTCTAAGAAGGATTAGGGATGCTTAGACTGTAATCATTACTCAGTGAAAGAAGGAAGACCTTCTACTCAAATTAATAATAAGCCCTCCTTCCTAGTGCTCTTTCCTAAGGTTGGTGTGTTTTTGACATTATTCTACGCTTCCAACTTTGGAATTATTTTCCAGGGCCCTCTCACCTTTGTTCATTACTCAGCAATACTACATCAGGGAGCTGCTGGCTACATCTGACAGTGACATAGCAAAATAAACAAACAAACAATCAAAATAACTTTTCTAAAATTTCATATAACATGGAGCCCCAAGGAAGGCAGTTCTAGGGTTGATAATGTATCAGTTGTTGTTGTTGTTGTTGTTGTTGTTGTTGTTGTTAGGTGCCACTGAGTCGATGTCTGACTCATAGGGACCCTATGTACAACAGACAAAACCATATTGTTACTGCTTCTCTGCTTTTCATAGGATTTTCAATGGGTGACTATTTTGGGAGTGGGTTGCTGGGTCCTTCTCCCAAGCCGATAGCACCTGGTATTCCCAGGTGGTCTCCCATTCAAGTACTAACCAAGCTCGAACCTGCTTACCTTCCCAGATCTGACGGGATCAGATGCCACAGTGGTATGGCTGCAGGCACAGTATCAGTCAGCTGTTGACTGGTAACTAACCACCTCGAGCTTAGAGGTTTGGAAGAGGGATGATTGCTTTTTAGCTCCCAGTTCAGCAAGTCGGCAATGTGGTGTGGGCTCCCCTAGGCAGGTGTCCTGGTGTGGCCTGTGTTTCCTTGGGCATCTGTGGCTGACTGCAGATCGGCCAGGTGACTCTGCTTCCAGGGGTGGTCTGGCTGTTGGCTGGGAGGCTCAGCAATCCTGCATGGTCTGTTGCTGGCCTTTGGCCAAGTAGCCTGGGCTTATTCCTATGCTGGATGTCAGGGTACAAGGGCAAGAGCTGAAGCATCAACTCTGGAGACCAGGGCTGGAATTGATGCAGTCACTTCTGCTGCAAACTACTGGCTCAATCAAGTCACCCGCCTGCCCAGGGTGGGCAATGGAGGAACAGGCCCCGCCTCCTGATAAGAGGGGATTCCATGTCTTTTGCCATCAGTTTGCCAGAGACAATGATGTTAGGCTGGAAGGATTCTGTGCTCAAACTTATATGCCTGTCCCTTCATGTTCACTGATGGCAGCAGCTCCTGATCTTTTGTCCTCCACAGCAACAGCCAAAAGCAGGAAGGGCTGAGTCTAAAGAGATTGTCCCCAGCAGTCTCCCACCAACCTTCCCTTAGGCCATGGTTAGGACACATTCTACCCAGAAGCAGCAGAGGGTAGGATTACTGTGATTTATGTGTTTCTTTGTTTCGAGACTGGGTCTTGCTATGTTGTCCTGGGTGGTCTCAAATTCCTGGGCTCAAGCAATCCTCCTGCCTCAGCCTCCTCAGTAGATGGGATGACAAGCACCTAACTAGGGACACATGCCACCATGCCTAGCCACCCTGATTGATTTAGAGTCAGCTAGAACCATCCCCTAGGGATGGGGAGGAATCCCACTTCTGCAAAGCATTGGCCTTTAGAATGCTAAGCAAAACCAGGGCTCTGAGAGCAAAGATGGGAACAGAGACAGCAGCCAGGCTGGGAATCGTAGGGTGGGAAGAAACATGTAGAAGGTGTCTTGGACCCATTTTTTATTTCTAGCAGTCATTTATGGATATGCCACGCCCCAGAGAATAGGCAGCCAGCAGGACTTCAGACTCCTAAGGAAGGAGATCACACCTTGATGCCAGGTACCAGTGAACAGATGACTAGCACAGCATGACTGGCGGTGGAGTTTGGGGCTTTCAGGGTTTACAGAAGCCTAGATTAGGCCAGCTGTTACTCTTTCTCGCCACTGGGCTCTAATAGAGAGCCATAGCAATGACCAACGCAGGCATCAAGATGTGACTTTGTGTGCAAAGCAGCACCCAGTTACCCGTAATTCAGGGACCCCAGGTAGAAGGCTGAGCTGAGACACACAACTGAGACACACAGCAGGCCAATTCAAGGGATCTTTACTCCTACCAAAATCTATGATCAGCTCTTGTAGAAATGACTTTTGGAGGAAGAGAGAGAAGAAGACTCCACAGTGGTTCTACATACACTTACTGAGTTGGTTTCCTAGATTGATGATTGTATGAACAGAGAGGAAAGACACTTACTGCAACCCCAGGGGCCAGGAGCTAAAAAGAGAGCTAGTTATTAGAACTGGTCATAGGAACTCAGTTAACTAGTACGATGTAGCCCATTTGGGAGCTCAACCTTTGGGATTAGGAATTTACCTTCCCTTGGGGAGCATATGGGAGAAACTGGGAAATGCAAGCAGAGCAGAGAGAATCTGCAGTGAGTGATTCAGAGAAGCACATGGCAGGTGCTGTGGGTGAGGGAGGAAGAGCAATGGATTCTTCCTCAGGCTGGGAAGGTTTCCTAGGGAAGTTACCACGTCAGCTGGACCTTAGAAGATGACATGCAAATTTCAAGGTGGAAAAGAAAATTCTTACTGAAATGAACAGCTTGAACAAAGGCAGAGAGCTGGAGAATGAGAAGGTAGGTTCAGGGACCTGGGAGCTTGAGACACAGGGAGCAGGAACAAGGATGCCAGGGATGCCAGAAAAAGAAGTTGGACTCATGGCAAAGAGCCATGAAGCGGCTAGAGGTCGATTCAGTCTGGTGGCCACAGGAGCAAGTGAGAGTTTTAAGTCAGAGGCAGGATATGCTCAGATCACACTTAGGAATGTTACCCCCAGCTGAAGTGAGGACAGACATGGGAAAGTGTCACTGCCCATGCGAGCAGGGTCTGCATAACCATCATCCTGAGAGGTGGCAGTGGTGGCCCACCTACAGGGAAGAGTATTTTACCACTGACTTTGTTGATAGTTGTTGACACTGAAAATAAAAAGCTGTCTGACTTTGGGCCAGTTTCCTGATTGTTTTTAAGTTCTCTATGGACAATGCAGCCCTGTATGGTGTGAGTGGGGCAGACTCGCTTAGTACACTGCGGATAGTGGTTCTTGTTGGAATTCTGGTATGGGGGAGCATCTTCTAGGAGCTCATTGGTGGACTGGCTGAGTGTGGGCTCTGCAACCCAGAGGTGGATCTCAAAAGGGCCTTTGTAATGGGGGTGCAGCTGTGCCAGGCTGCAGACATGTTCTGTTCTCTAGGAGTTCTCTAGAGTAGAGAATGCTTGTGGTACGCTGGGAGGGTGGGCACCGGGTGGGCAGGGCAGACTGGTTATCATCTGATTGACCTCAGGGACATAAGATCTCTGTCCTTCTCATTGGGCCACACTGATGTCCCTTTGGCCTGATGTCCCCAGGAGCCTGAGAAGCCCTCCGTTGGGCTGCTTGGAATGGGTGGCATCTCTTTTGTTTCTGGAACCTCCTCCCTAAAATATTTAGGGCTGCCAGGAAGTCCTCAAGCAGCAGCGATGTTTGACAAATAGGCTTATTCAGAGACAAATGGAAAGCCTGGCCTGCCAGGCTCCATTTCTGCAGGCTTGCTCCTTACTTTTGACACCAAGGAAGCAGTAGCCTAGCAGCTGGCCTTTTGTACCCAAAGGCTGGCTCTGAGTGCTCGTGGGTGGGGCCAGGTGGAGAGCAGAAACTGAGGACAGCCGGGTGCTGTATGCTATATGTGTTTGATAGGGACCTACAGCCTGACCGAACAGAGCCCATAACCTATTTTATATATGTACCAGCGGTGCCAAAAATGCATGCACATTTAAAGAGATGTTGTCCATGTAGTACTATTTGAAGTTGAATTGAATTATGGTAGCAATGCATAGTATGACATCATGTGCAAGTGAAACAGGAGGTAGCAGAGCAAGCATATGATGTATTCTATTTATTTATTTATTTATTTATTTATTTATTTATTTATTTATTTATTTTTGGTAGCAGGGGGCTGAACCTAGGGCTTTGTGAATACTTTGCCAAAACTCTGCCACTGGGCTTCCCCTTCATCTCATTTTTTATTTTTCATTTTGAGACAGGGTCTCTCTCAGTTATGCAGGCTGCCTCTGGCCTTGAATTTGCAATCCTCTGGCCTCTGCCTCCCAAGTCCCTGGGATTACAGGTGTGTGTCACCATGCCCAGCTGCATAGAACACATTCTTAAAACAGCAAAATGGAACATTTTCATCCCAAGATGTGTGTACATTTTTTTGGAACCCTCTGTGTGTATTTTTAATTTTAGCTGTTCTGATAGGATATACAGATAGCTCCTCCTGGTCTTTAATTCACATTTCCTTGGTACTAAGTGAAGCTGAGCTTCTTCCCAGGTGTTTATTGGCTCTCTGTGTAGCCTCTTCAGTGAAAGGGCCCCTCATGACTTTTGCCCATTTCCTAATTAAATTGTTTGTTCTTTTATCTGTTGAGTTTGCAAGTTCTTTAGATATTGTTGTTGTTGTTAAGTGTCCAACTCATAGCAACCCTCACAGGGTTTTCAATGGCAGTATTGCTTCGGGAGTGGATTGCTGCATCCTTCTCCCATTTTTGTGGTGCTAGGGATCGAACCTGGGTCCTCAGAGAGTGCAGAGCAGCACTCTACCAACTGAGCTAATCCCCAGCTCCTCTATAGATACAATAGATATAAATATCATATCAAATATGTGGTTTGAAAATATTTTCTTATAGTCAACGGCTTTTATTTTTATTCTCTCAAGAGGATTAATCAGATAATTTTTAATTTTGATGAAATTAAGTGAATTTTTTTATGGATTGTGCTTTGGATGTAATGTCCAAGGACTCTTCATCAAGCCATAGGTCCTCAAAAGTTTCTTCTCTATTTTATTTAAACAGTTCTTTTTTTTTTTTTTTGCGGTACTGGGGTTTGAACCCAGGGCCTCACGCCTGCGTGCTCTGCAAGTGCTGGACCACTGAGCTGCACTCCCAACCCATTTTTTTACTGTTTTGAGATAGGGTCTCACTAAGTTACACAGACTACCTCTGGTCTTGAATTTGTGATCCTCCTGCCTCCGTCTCCCGAGTTGCTGGGATTACAGGCGTACGTCACCGCGCCCAGCTGCAACAGTTTTGTAGCTTTAAATTTTATATTGAAATCTATGTTTCACTTGAATTTATTTTTGTATAAGATGCAAGGTTTAAGTCAACGTTTATCTTTTTTTCTAATGGATATTCAGTTGCTCCAGCACTGTTTGTTGTAAAGTCTATTCTTCCACTATTGAATTGTTCTTTTGCTTATTTGCTTGTTTACTTTTTGCAGTGCTGTAGATAGGACCCAGGGCCTTGAGCATGTTAGGCAAGTACTCCACCAATGAGCTACATCCCCATTCCTCACTGAATTGCTCTAGCAACTTTGCTGAAAGTTAGTAGTTCATACTTATATGGGGATATTTTTATGGATTCTGTTCTGTTCATCCATGTATTCATCCAGCCCGAGAAAGCCCATGATCTGATTTCCATTGGCCAGAATTCCATTTGTGCTCATATCGGGACAAATTATTAGGCCAAGGGAATGGTATGCTCTGATTAGACATATCTAGGGCATAGGCACACCATGAAGTGAAGGTTGAAGGTGGTCTTACTCAAAAAACTTGGACTGAGCATTGGATGTGGAGATGATTTCTACAGAGGAAATTTGTGCTCTGGAGCATAAAGTACAAAATAGATATTGAGAAGCCCTTTCCTAAAATGAACAAATAAAGATGACAAATATCTACTATATTTAGGTCCTTCTAGAGATCTTTTAGCATGAGAGAGATGCCAGAGCTTAGATAAATCAACACCAAAGTAGGGTGAGGATCCAGGGCTGGGTCCATATAGGGATTGGCTGCTTCAAATGATAAGCTTACAGAATTACCACAGAATGTTCTTGCAAAATTCTTTTTCTAAAAGTTGCTAGTACTTTTCTCAAATTTGGAATAGCTTTATTTTTTTATTTTTATTGTTGAGGTAATGCACAAATAAAGGTGTACAGACCAAAGTAAATTTGCTGAGATTATAAGCATGCACTGTCATGCCCAGCCTTAATTCAGTTTTTCATAATTATAAGCAATACACTGATAAATATCCTTAACTATGCATGTTAGCTCTTATGATTTCTTATGAATACATGTTTGGAAGTAAAATTGCTATGCTAAAGATTCTTTATACCTTAAAGATTTTGGAAGGTATTACTAAGTAATCCTCTAGAAGATTGTACCTGTACTGGGGGTGGTTTCCACATAAAATGTAAGATGCCTAGTTTATTTAATTTTAATTTTTATTTTTTTGCTTAGCTGAGGATAGAACCCAGAACTTTGTATATGCTAGGCAAGCATTCTACCACTGAGCTACATCCCTAGCCCTAAAATGCCTAGTTTCATTTCAATTTCACATAAACAATGAATAATTTTTACCTTAAGAATGCCTCCCTCTTTTATGAGAACACCAATCCCATCAGACCAGGGCCCCACCCTTATGATCCCATGTAATCTTCATTACTTCCTGTGAGGTCTCATCTCTGAGTATAGCCATTCTGAGGTTAGAGCTTCAATATATGAGTTGATTTGGAGGAGTGAGTGTATTAGTTACTTTCATCACCATGACCAACCAATATTCCTGACCCTATGCTCTTGAGATGGGGCTGGGATTTAGCTTAGTTGGTAGAGCACTGCGCTGCAGTCTCTGAGGTCCCAAGTTCAATTCCCAGCACTGCAAAAATGGGAGAAGGACCTGGCAATCCACTCCCAAGGCAATCCTGAAACTTCCATTGAAAACCCTATGAGGGTCGCTATGAGTCAGATACTGACTCAATGGCACCTAACAACAACAACAATGCTCTTGAGGGGAGTATCATGGTGGCAGGAGCACATGGTGGAATTGCTTCTTTACATGTAGTGGACAGGAAGCAGAGAGTGAGACAGGAAGGGGGTAGGGATACTATACTCCCCAGGACCCGCCCCCAGTGACCCATTTCCTCCTAGAGGAACTAGAGCTCACTTCCTAAAATTCCAGAACCTCCCAAAATAGCACTGACAGCTGGGGACCAAGTGCTCAAAACCTGAGCCTATGGAGGGCATTTCATATGCAAACTATAATAGCAGAGGACACAAACATGCTGTCCCTAACACATATCCTTTAAAAATGTTCCCTTCTTACTTGCTTTCAAAAGAATTGCTCTCAAAGAATTCATGCTTTCTTTTTTTAAAGAAAAGCAAGCAAATCTGTTTATGAGTAAAAGAATAAAATTTGTGAGTTGAACTAAAAACATAATGAGTCAATTGAAAAATTTGTAATTTTAATGAATTGAGTGTTTATTAAGGCAATGCCTCTTTTAAATAATCTTTCAGCATACAAAAATAAGTCATCTTGTGAAAACATTAATAGTATATATTGACATATGTGTATATATGTGTAGGAAAAGACAGGAAATATATTAATAACAATAATAGTCAAAGCTACCAGTGACTGAACACTGTGCCTCATACTGACAGCGTCCTCAAGCTCACACTGTGGGGTGACTCAGTTATTATTTCCATTTGTCAAATGAGGCCTCCAAGTAACTGGCGTAAGACCAGGTTTGTGTGACCCCAAAAGCAAAGTATTTTCCTTTGGATTAAGAGGGACAAGAGTGATTTTTATTTTATTTTACTTTATCTTCCAAGCACATAAGTTGTTTACAATGAGAGAGAAAAATTTTCTATCTTGAAAAGTTTTTTTTTTTTTTTTTTTACAATACTGGGTGTTGAACCCAGGGCCTTGTGCTTGCATGCTTCGCAAGTGCTGTGTACCACTGAGCTGCATCCTCAGCCCATTTTTTTTTATTTTTTTGAGGCAGGATCTTGCTAAATTACACAGACTGTCTCTAGTCTCAAACTTTCGATCCTCCTGCCTCTGTCTCCTGAGTTGCTGGGATTACAGGTATGTGCCACCGCACCTGGCTTCTATCTTGAAAAGTTCTAGCTGATGGTTATAAGAAATTGAGAAAAACAGAAGAAATCACCAGCTCTGTATGAGAACCACTCTCACTTCTGAATGTCCTCCCTGAATACTCTAGCTGCAGAACTGTTAATTTGTTTAATTTGCATCTTGTGGGTGGACATGAAATAATATGCCCTTAAAGATAATGGTGAATGTAAGCTTTGAGATTGGCCAGACAATTTTCCCAGGTGTGTGAAGCATAAACCATAGCCCTCACTTGAATTACGCTTCTTCTCCACTCCTCCAGGAATGCTCAGGGCTTTGGTGATAACTGAGGCATAGAAAGTTCCATGTCACTCACAGAGATAGTAGCATGGCTGGGAAACAGTTGTAGAGCCTAGTTCCTGAAACAGTATCAAAAGCCCAATTGTGGACAATGGGATGGAGTTGGTCAGTGGCACACAATGGGTCCAGCAAGGTAGATCCTTCAGATTCTGGTGCCAGACTTTCCCTGCTGTTGTGCCATAGCCAAGCTCTGCGGAGTGGAGCCCATTAAAGATGCGATTCCCCAATAGCGACTGCCAGAGAACAAATAGGGGGTAAAAGATTGGCATTTAAAAAAGCCATGCAAGGGGGATTCTCAAATGTAGTTGTTCGCTTGTGCTGCTTTACATTACAGACATAAAAAACTGAGACTCTTCATGACTAGCCCAGCTCATGTCTGAAGGGAAGTTAATTTAATGGCAGGCAACCTCATAGTCTTAATCCTTTGTTGTTGTTAGGTGCTGTCGAGTTGTGTCTGACTCATAGTGACCTTCATAGGGTTTTCAATGGCTGATTGTTTCCGGATTGCCTCAGGAGTGGATTGCCCTGTACTTCTCCCATTTTTGTGGTGCTGGGAAACCAACCCGGGACCTCAGAGACTGAAGAGCAGTGCTCTATCAACTGAGCTAAATCCCAGCCTTACTCCTTTGAAGGAGCTTTAAAAAGTATTTGGCTTATCATACAGCACTGGATAAGTAGAAAGAAAAGAAAGGATGAATTTAAACTTGTTTAACACAGCAAAGCATTACTTTAATATTGAATTTGTATTAATTAATCTGATCAAGTAATATTGGGTTATTGTGTAGTCCTTCATTACACAAGTCGTATAAATAAGTGGTGCTCAACATTAGATGTTGAATCTTTCCTTTCCTTTCCTCTCCCTTCCTCTCCTCTTTCCTCCTCTCCTCTCCTTTTTTGCCGGTACTGGGGCTTGAACCCAGGGCCTTGCACATCTAAGCAAATACTCCACCACTCATCTGTACTCCTTGCCCCTTTGTTATTTTGAGACAGAATCTCACCAAGTTACACAGGCTACTTGTGGCCTTGCACACATGAACCTCCTGCCTCTGCCTCCCAAGTTGCTGGGATTATAGATGTGTGCCTCCACACCCAGCTCACACACTCAAATTTAAACTCCTGTAGTGCCCCATCTGATGTGGACTTTGGAATTTTGTTCGTAGCTGGTAAGTGGTCCTTCCCATGATGGTCCTGTCAGCTGGTAGCACCATTTCTGTATAATGCTGGGCAACAATTTAGTTATCTTATTGATTTTTTTTGGCCCTTATTTTATTAAAAAACGAGGGGAAAAATAGACACGCTAGAGTCTACAGGCCCAAGAATTGTGTTGAGGCTTGATAGAATGAGGCAAGATGAAAATCATTGGATTTGCCTCCAGTTCTGAATCTTTAGCCTCTGTAGTCACTGGAATTCAGCCAATTGAAGAGGTGTTGAATTGTGAAGGAAGGAAGCATATTTAAAGACCATATGTGACGTCCTGGAAATACATCATCAATACTTATGTGTGAAAGGCAAAGTGTAAAGGAGGATTTTATAACAGGTTAGCTCAGGAGAGCAACTACATACCACACACAATCTCTCTTGTGTGCTTTATGTCAGGATTCAGGTCCAGAAATTACATATGAAGAGGTTGGTAGCATGGAGAGGAGAGAGAGAAGCTACGTGTGGTGGTGCACACCTGTAGATCCAGCAACGTGGGAGGCAGAGGCAGGAGGATCACAGGTTTGAGGCCAGAGGCAGCTTGTGCAACTTTGTAAGACCCTGTCTCAAGATAAAAAGTAAGAAAAAATAGGCTGGGGTGCAGCTCAATGGTAGAACATGTGCAAAGCATGCATGAGACACTGGATTCAACACCCCAGTACAAAAAAAATAAAAAGGAGGAGAAGGCGACAAGGCATTGAAAGAAAAGCATGCAGTCTCCCAGCCCTAGAATTTTAGGGTAGAGATGAGACAATGCATAAATTTTGTTTAAATCTGAGCGACAAACCCAAGTAGTGGATGCTGCAGTTGTAAAACACAGTGTTTCAAATAAATTATTAAGCACACATTTATTGAGTTCTTGTTATGTAGTTGACACTGGGAATATAATACTTAATGAAACAAATGATCTCCTTCTTTTATGGAGCAGGTGTGCGCATGTGTTGGTGATGGGAGATGGAGGCAGACGTTAATCCAATAAGCCCAAATATAAAACTGCAACTGTGACAAGTGTCATAAAGGACTGATATCCACAACACTGCTATAAAAGACTGAAGTGGGGGAATTTGACTTATGGACATTTTAGCTGGTATTTGAATGATGAACAACAAGTAAATAGTCAAAGGAGGTAAGGGCACATTTCAGACAGAGGAAATAGCATGTCCAAAGGACCTGTGGTGAGGGAGGCATGGAGAATATGAGCAAGGGCAGGAATGCAGCTATGTCTGTAGGTTGAGTTTTCTCTTTAGTTTAGGAGCAATGGGACACCATGGGTAGGTTTTGAGCAGGGGGGTGGGGTGATATGTTCAGGTTTGTGTTTGGAAATTCTTTTTCTTTCTTTCCTCCCTTCCTTCCTTCCTTCCTTCCTCCCTTTTTCTCTTTCTTTCTTTCTTTCTTTCTTTCTTTCTTTCTTTCTTTCTCTCTTCTCTTCTCTTCTCTTCTCTTCACTTTTCTTTTCTTTTCTTTTCTTTTTTTTTGGTACTTGGGGGTTGAATCCAGGCCCTTACACATACTTTGTAAGTGCTTTACCACTGGTCTGCACCTCCACCCTTTTAATTTCTCTTTCTGTCTTGAGACAGGATCTTGCTAAATTACACATGCTGCCTCTGGCCTTGAACTCATGATCCTCCTGCTTCAGCTTCCCAAGTAGCTTGGATTACAAGCATGAGCCACTGCGCCCGGCTGTGTCTGAAAGCTTCTGTTTGGCCTCAGTGTAATGGGCCAGAGGGACTGGATGGACCCAGGCGGCCAGTTACCAAGCTTTGCTGGTGTGCAGGTAGAAGGTAGTACTAAGCGATAGCAATGGAGTTGGACAGAGGTGAGTGTATTTGAGATCTGTAAAGGAGGTGAGAACTTCCTCCAGCCTTGGGAATGGATTGGAGATGGCGGGATAGAGAGAAAGGGGTGGAGGAGAGGAGGACGATGCTTTCTAGACATTAGTAGTACAAAATACCAGGTTTATTGGTCCATTTTGTGTTGCTGTAACAAAATACCTGAGACTGGGTAAAGATGATTATTTGGTTCGTGATTTTATGGCTAAAGGTCCAAACAGCATGATGTCACCATCCTGACAAGGGCCCCTTGACTGTGCCACAGTGTGGTGGCGAAGTAGGAAGAAAAAGTGTCTGTGTGCACAACGGGCCAAGCACATGGCTTCCTTTAATATAACCTGCTCTCAGGAGACATCATTAATCCATTTTGAGAGGGGAGTCCTCATGACCTAATTACCTTCCACCAGGCCCCAGCCTCTTAAAGGTTCCACCACCGCAGTGGGGACCAAGCTTCCAGCACAGGAAACTTTGGGGGCTCATTCAAACCATATAAAGATCACTGTTGTTGTTAGGTGCCTCTGAGTTAGGTCCAACTCATAGTGACCCTAGGTACAACAGAACAAAATAGTACCCAATATTGTGCCATGCACACAACCTTTTTATGTTCGAGCCCATTGTTGCAGACACTATCTTTCTTCTCATTTTGAGTTGTACCACATTAGCAAAAGATGCCAGGGGCTTTACTCCATTCCCATCATTAAGGTTGACTCTACTCTGAGGAGACAACTCTTCCCCAGTCACTTCTTGAATGCGTTCCAGCCTGGAGGGCTCATTTTCCAGCACTATATTTGACAATGCTTCTCTGCTATTCATAGGGTTTTCAATGGCTAATTGTTTTGGGGCCTATAGCTGTACTACTGTGGTGTTTGATCTTGTTTGATCTCAGAAGCTAAGCAGAGTCAGGCCTGTTTAGTACTTGGATGGGAGACCACCTGAGAACATCAGGTGCTGTAGGCTTGGGAGAAGGACCTGGCAACCCACTCCCAAAAAAACAATCAGCCATTGAAAACCTTATGAATAGAAGAGAACTATGACAATAGTGTTTTGTCTGTTGTGCATAGGATCGCTATAAGTTGGACACCAACTCAACAGCACCTAACAACAACAACAATTGTTTTGGGAGTGGGCTGCTGAGTCCTTTCCCCTAATCTGTCTTAGTGTGTAAGCTCAGCTGAAACCTGTCCACCAGGGGTGGCCCTGCTGGTATCTGAAATACCAGTGGCATAGCTTTCAACATCATAGCAACATGCAAGCCCCCTCAGCACAACAAGCTGATAGACATGTAGGGGGTCCAGACCACTGTTGTTGTTAGCTGCCATCAAGTTGGGTCCAACTCATAGCGACCCATGTACAGCAGAACGAAACACTCCCCAATTCTGTGCCAGGCACATGATCTTATTTGTTTAAGCCCATTGTTGCAGACACTGTGTCAATCCATCTAGTGGAGGGTCTTCCTTTTTTTCGTTGACCTGCCGCTCTCTCAAACATGATGTCCTTCTCCAGGGATTGGTCCAGTGCTCACTTTATTTTAGTATTGGAGTGAAATATGATTTGGATGTGTGTGGTGTGTGTGTGTGTGTGTGTGTGTGTGTGTGTGTGTGTGTGTGTGTATAAAACAGTGAGCATATTTTAAAAATGACTTTACTTTTTATTAAAGTAATAAGCCACATGGTTTGAAAAGACAAACAACAGTGTAAGGCTTCTAAGGAAAACTTTCAGGCCTCAACCTCTCTTCCCCTTGGCAAGAACCCAACCCTCGGAGGGGCCCCTTTCAATGATTTTAGCTGGTGTTTTCTGGCATTTGCCTTTGTTTTTTCAGTAAATGCATGTGTTGCTATATCTTTATTTATTTTTTCATCCAGCAATACTTAAAAATCACCTAGTGTGTGCTAGTCACTTTGTTCTGTGCATGAATATATGAGTGAACATGTCATGGCTGCATGTCATGGACGGAACTCCCTGTGCTTGGGGAGTCTTCATGCTAGTAGAAAGAATAAGCAAAGGTTTAGATAAACTGTTACTATAACATGGCATCATGTAGAAGAAATGCTTATGTACAGATGGTTATGAATAATAAGCGGTGGACACAACCATGGTGGAATGATGTAAGGCAGAGGTCCACAACCCCAGAGCCCCAGAAGCAAGCTGAATGAAGGGGAGAGCAGAGGAGAGAGGGAGAGGTCAGAGTGGTGAGGTGGGTGGCAGTTGCATAGAGCCTTGGCTGCACTAAAGACTTTGGTCCCGAGTGGCGGAATATTAGCTCTTGTCTTTGTGTATGAAGCCCTGTGCCTGACCCACTGTCTCTGCCTCCCACGTTTACTTTAAATTCATGTTCAGTATCAGTGTCATTATTACTATCAAGTATTATTTTTGGCATTGCCAAACAGTATATTATGATAGTGTTCATTTAGTCTTTTGTATACATTTCATTAATCATTACCTCATTTTCTCCACCGGATTATTAGCTCAGTTGGTAGAGTGCAGCTTCACACTTTCTGAGGACCTGAATTCGATCCCCAGCACCACAAAAATGGGAGAAGGACATGGCAATCCACTCCTGAAGCAATCCCGAAACAATCCGTCATTGAGTAGCAGAGAAGCCCTGACACAGTGCCTGGCATGGCGCAGTGTCAGGGAATGTTTCATTCTGTTGTATGTAGGGTCGTTATGAGTTGACCTGACTCCGCAGCACCTAACAACACCAACACTTTCCTGTTTATACTCTTTTCCTAACTCTCCAACAGAGCTTGAAACCACCTCTAGACACTGTTTCCATGTGATTGAATATAGTAGATGCTCTATTGCCCTCCCTATCCAGTGTTCTGGAAACTTTCATCTCCTCTCTCCAGCTGCCTGTTTTCTCTAACCCAGCACAGCTCCTATCCCCAGGATCCATGTTCCTTCTCTCCCATGTCAGGTTTCTGTTTTCCTGTCCTGTTTCTTTTTTTCTTGATTAATTTATTCTTTGGGTGGGCAAATCATCCAGTCCACATCTAAGAAAGGGTAAGTAGAAAGTACACTTTTGAACTTTGCATGCCTAAAAGTGCCTTTATTCAGTTCTCAAGCTTCATTTATGACTGGATAGATATGGAATTCCAGAGTGGATGTCCTTTCTCCTTAGAATCGCTCCTTTGCTTCCTAACTTACAATCTTGCCATGAGCAGAGGATGGTTTTCTGATTGCTTTGGGTGTGAACTTTTGCCCTCGTTAAGTGTTAACATGGTCCCTTTATCCTGGTGCTTTGCAAGTGTGGCTCTGTGCCTCAGGGTGGGTGAGTTGGACACAGGGTTGCTAGATAAAACAAAGGCTGCTCATGAAATTTGAGGTTCAGATAAACTATGAGTAGTGTCTCCAATGTTTCTGACATACCCAAAGATTCCTTGCTGTTTATCTGAAATTTGATTTCAGTTGCATGTCCCCTTTTTGTTTTATTTGGTTTTAAAAATCTGACAACCTTACAAGTTGGGCTTTTCAACCTAGATACTTGTATCTCATATATTTCTTTTCCTCTGAAAGGAAATTAAAATATTAGTCTACTTTTAAAGAGATAAAATGTTCTAATAAAGCCACCCCCTGCCCTTGCTTTCCTTAACTTGCATTCCCCAGAAACAATCTCTTTTAACACTTTAGATGCTTTGTCTAGATTTACCACTGTATTTCTCCTTAATACACTTGCATTGCTTTTTAATTTTTATTCTTTGTAAGTTTTAGGAAAATTGACATCTTGTTACAGAAGATAAGGATTTAGTTGTTTTACACCACCTACCATTGCTTTCCATAAGGTAGACAAACACCCCACCATACAGACCTTCTCAACCCACAGTAGTATAAATGTCATGATAGTGATTAGCTCTGTATTCAATTCTACTTATTGTGACTGTGTAAATATTATTCATCACTGAGCCACCTACTGTGCTGTGCTATAATTATGTTTCATTTCTTGTAGGACTTTTTATTTTCCTCTGCAGCTACTGAATATCTTTAATTTTCTTAATATTCTGTCACTGTTTGGTCCTGAGAGGAGAGTAGAGTTTGATAAACTTTCCAGCAGCTGAGTAAATCTCCTCCTGCAGTGTGCAGACATGCCAGGCTAACTTTCACCTTCACCTTGACTTCCTGCCTGGGGGCCCTGCATCCTCCTCCTGTAGTGTGGTCTTGACTTCTGGCAGGACTCCTGTCCTGGGGCATCCTTTCAAGGCTTTTCCTTAACTCTCTGCTAGGAAACTCTCCGCTTAGATGAGTGTAACATTTTAAGTGGAAAGTCACCTCCATTATCTTCTAGCTTCTAGTGATGATTTTGATCACATCTGATGCCACCCTGCTTCCTAAATCCCCTAGTGCTGTACCCTGAGGTAGGTCTAATTCTATCTACTTTCACAGGTATTCATTGGGTATTCTATGTTTGGATATTCGTGTTTTTCAGCTTTTGAACATTTTATTTAATTATGTCCTTGATAATTTTCTTCCTTTCTGTTTTCTTTTTTTTTTTCTAGAACACTACTAGTCATATTTTAGATCTTCTCAGGTTTCTTTATCTTTTTTTCTATTCTTTTCCATTATAGTTTTCCCCTGATTTCTGATTTTCCCCATGTTATCTTTTAGATCTTCTATTGTCATTTTTGTTTTGACTATCATCTATAACTTCCAAGAATTTTTCTTTTTCTTGGATGGTTCCTTTTTTGTAGCAGCTTGTTCTTGTTTCATTGGTAAAATAATCTCTGTTATTAATCAGAGGCTTTTAAAAATATATTCTGGAATTTCCTATTTCCTCTGAGTTTTTTCTTCCATTTTGACCTCTTGGAAATTTCCCATAAATGTTGGTAATTTGAGAATACCTGTTTATTTTCAAGAGTGTAGTACTAGTAAGTTGATTGGCAGCTCTGTGTCTCTGGGACTTACTGAGTGGTGAGCTCATGGCAGGGTGATGAAGCTGAGAATAGGTTGTCTCCCAGGGAAACTCCAGGTATCAGTGTGACAGGCCTTTTGTCTTGGAGTCTTTTGGTTTCTCCAGGAAAAATTCCCAGCTCCTTACTTGATATAAGTCTGGGAGGAGAATGCAGGAGGTGATAGAGCATGTGGACTTCAATGTCATGCTTTACTTCCCTATTTTCAGGGCAGTGCCTCACCCAGGACTTATGCAATCCAGCTGTCCCCCAGCCCATGTCTTTTGGGTCCAGTTTCTCCAAAATCAATTGCTCATCTTTTGATGGGGTAGTGGGTGAATAACTGCTTGGCTTTGTGAAGTTGTGGAGAAGATCTGGAAGGGTATGTCTAACTGCAACCAGTTTTTAACCCTGCTCCAAACCCTTCTTGTATTTGATGCTTCCAGCTTCTGAGTTTCTGTGGTTTCCGGGGGTAAATCAGCTCGACCCTCAACAGCATCTGCCACACTCGGGTTTAAACTTTTCCTCTCTCCTGTGGTGGGATTGTTTTATTTATTTTTGCAGGGATCAGATGGAACCTAGGGTCTCGTACATGCTAGGCAAGCACTGTACTGTTGTACCCAGTGGCTCAAATCCAGAAAGAAATACTCCAAGACACAAATGGATTGGGAGCAGAAAGAGGTTTACTTTAGACTGGCCAGTGGCTGCCCTTGTCTTGAGTGTAGACTTGAAGGGGACAGCAGCTCAGGTCTGGTCAGTCCGAGTTTTATAGGGGCACCAACGCAGAAGTACAGAAGCAGAATGTAGTGGTTAAGGGGGTGGGGGGGTACAGTGTAAGTTTACATTTCCCAGGACCCAATCGTTAACAGGAATTCCTCAGGTTTGACCATTTACAGGGTTATCTTGTGACAACACACTTTTGCTTTCTTTTTTAAATTTACTCCTTTTACAGGAATTGGCAGGCACAGCCATCTTGTGACACAGTTCCCCTTATCAGTTTGCTCCCCTTATCAGCTTTTGTTAAGGGCTGGTTTTCAAGGAACTAGAGTGAATTAAAAAATGCCCTTTGGCCTGCTCTCACAGTACCACCGAGCCACACCCCTAGCCAAACGTGGCCTCTCTCTGAAGCCAGTGCTGGTCCCACACAGCTTCCCATCATTTATAAATTGGCTTTTGATCATCTCATCCTTTCTCCTGCTTATTTGTCTTTGGAGCTTTATGTTTACCTTCTCCTTTTAAATTATTTCTTATTGTTGTTTTGGTGGGGTTTCAGGAAGGAGCCAAAAAAATATCCATCTGTTAAATTTGCCATTTTTAACTCTAGGTCAGATGGACTTCCCCAGTGATGCTTTCTTTGGGCTGATATAAAAATTTTGGTGGATTTCCTATCATGTGGACATATTCCCTGACAATACGCTCTAGCAGAGTCCCGAGAGTAGCCTGGGGACAGAGCTAATGTGCAAATTACATTCTCATCAGGAGGACAGAGTCTAACGCAGACCCTCAGGTGAGCAGTAGCCACAACCATTCACCTGATGAGACTCCTCCTGTGTGACTGTAAAGCTGTTGTCCAGGTTATTCCTCAGTCAGCTACATGGAAGAGGAAGGAGGTTCCTTTTTACTTCCCTTTGAAACAGCCAAAAAAACCCCTGGGTGTTTACCTTTTGCTGAAGGATCACCTTTCACTTGATGGTCACTGGAATTTCACAAAGAAGCAGAGGGCTTTGCCTTTCTTCTTGTGGTTGTTTTAAACTCCCTTTGCAGAAGTTATTGCCCACCGATGAAGACAGCAGGAAGAGCCAAGGGATGTCTTTGTGCATTTGACCAGGGACACTTAGTCATAGGGCAATCATCTGCCCCCAGAACGCAAGTACGCAGTGTGCTTTGGCATAAATCTTCTCCTTAGTAAGGTTACAAGTTACTCCAGGCTACGGACATTGGGGCTTGCTCCCAAGCAATAGACATTACAAGTTTTAAGTCTTGTCATTCTTCACTAGTCTACTGCAGAGGCAAGATAGTAACATCAGCTGGAGTTTTTGTAAACCTTTGCTGTTTCCAAAGTAGGTTCATGAACACCTGGCTCTTGGCAACGTCCTAAGCAGGAAGCCTGGAGCACATCTTGTCATTGTCCCTGTCTCACAGATGTTGCAAGGGATTTTTGGTGTATTTGTGTTTAGACAGATGCCACTTGCTCTGAAAGTACCTTGTGGTGGTTGCAGAGATGTGCCCATCCCACAAAGGAAGACGGGCGAGGGGGGTAACTTTCATTGCCAGGGCATGGTAGAGGCAGACCCTGTACACAGGACTTTGGGCTGCAGAGCTCAGCTACTTTCCATATGGACCTATAGGCCACGTGGTTCAGACTATTAAGGCAGCACAAAATCAGAGAAGAGAGAGATCATGCTTGGGTGGCTGGAGAGGCTGCTGAAGAGGGTGGTCCTCTCGCGGCGTGAGGAATGTGGAAGGCTGGGACAGAGCATTCTGGAGCATGTGCAGGGAGGGGCCGAGTGGGGCAGGAACCCCTTCAGGAGGTGAGGAATGTGCCTGTTGTCCTGTGTGGGAAGGATCAGAGGCGTCTGAGCAGGGAGACCAACTGGGTAGATTGCAGGAAGCTCCACCCCCTCCTTTTTTTTCTTTTTCAGTACTTGAAGGTTGAACTCAGGGCTTTGCAAGTGCTCAACCATAGGGCTGCACCCTAAGTCCACTTTTTTGTTTCTTATTTTGAGACAAGGTCTCACTAAATTACACAAGCCACCTCTGGCCTCGAACTTGTGGTCCTCCCGCTTCCTCCTCCCGAGTTGCTGGGATTACACGTGTCTACCACTGTGTCCGGCCAGGAAGCTCCACTTTCTGGGGCCTGGAATTCAAGAAACTTGCTTGGGCTTGATTCTTTAGGGGATGAGGGAGCATTGAAGGTGGAGAATTCAGTACAGTGGTGTATGAGACAACGTGGTCAGGCAGGTGGGGGGTGCTTGATACTCCGTGTGCTCAGCAGCTGCTGATAAGTCACTAGGGTCTGAGCAGGTTGTGGGAGGAGGACAGTTGGAGTGAACCGTGGAGCTCCAGAGTGGGTGTCTGGTAGGTGATCACTGTGCAGGGCCAGAGGTGCCTGGGAAGGGAGCCGGAGTCCCCAGGCGGCTTCATGGCCTTCCTTGTGCATCTGTAGACACATCACTAACTGCACTTTCTTCTGATCTCTTTCCTCTCTGGCAGGGACAATGCTGCATGGTGGTCCAGGAAGGAGACCTATGCACACCTGTCTCATGGCAATAGGACAGAGAGGACCTGACCCTCAGCTTCTCCACAAGACAAGACCTGTCCATGGGTGATCTGACTCGATGACCCCTGGTGTCCTCCCCCAAGCAATCAGGACAGAGAAAGCTGAGAGAGAGCCCGTCGGAGTTAAAGATGGGGCCCTGAATGTTGGGGAGAGGCCATGGGAGAAGGCTGAGAGCTGGTGGTGTAGTGAAAAGAGACAAGGTATGGGAAGGGCAGGGCGTTCCAAAAATGCATGGCTGCGCTGCAGACCCACCCCCAGAAGAAGGTGGCCGTGGACAGGTAACAAATCAATAAATGGCAGAGTCTCAGAGGCTGTGTGTTACACTGTGACATCAACACCCAGTTCAGCAAAAGCAGTTGGACACCTGGAGGCCAGAGCACCTGGCCAGCTTCCCTGCTGCCACCCCCCATGCAAGCAGGTGTCAGCCACCCCCAGGCCACTGGAGAAAGTGCTCTGTCACACTCTGCAGATCACAGATAGGCAGGGCCATTCTCTAAGAAGGTGAGAGGTGTGACCTATGTCTGGGAGTTATCTGCCTATTACATCTACAGGCTAGGGTGGATATCAAGGTCAGAGTTTCTTCTGCAAGGTTTCCCTGGGCCCAACGATACCATGGGCGGGCCTCCTTGTGCGGAGCGCCATCTTTCCAGTGACCCACATTGCTCTTGTCAGAGTCGCCAGCTGGTTACTGTTGGCCTGTCCTCAGCTGAAGGAGAGTGCTGTTATTTCTGGAAGTCACTCAACAATCCGTCCTGCGCACTTCCAGGATCTCTGGAGGGGACCTTCCCACTAGTAGACACTCATTCACATGTCTTCCTATTGGTGAATAAACATATCATTGGGTTGAATTTACTTTCCTGATCAGGCCTTGGTGGGGCTACAGTTTCTTTTAATACTTAGACCCTCAGATATGTTCTGAGCTCTGGGACTTCATTGCCACACTGCAGGACCATCCTCCTAGCTATGTGACTGCCTAATGTCTAGCAGAGCACCTGATACAGGATCGCCACTGACAAACGTGGTGAAACAGTGAGTGAGGGAATGAGCGGATGAGGTACTGGCTGTGGTTAATACGTAGTGAAAACACTTCTACACAAATAGTCAAGTGCTCGCAAATTTTTGATTACCAGTGACAGTGGTTGTGTAACATCCCTGCAACACACACACACACACACACACACACACACACACACACACACCCTTTTCTCCACCAGGCTTCTCTTCCTACTAAATAAACCCAGTGACTCTGTCCTTTCCTGTGAAGGTCTGTTTCTCACATGGTGTTGAACATTTGTTTGTTGGTGCATTCAGCAAGCATTCCTTGAGTATCTACTATGTGCTGAGCATTTTTTTAGGTTCCAGAGATTCACTAATGACTAAAAGCAACAAGGTTAGGTTCTGGGGAGGGAAGAGAGGTAATCAATGCAAGAAGTAACAAAAATATATAGTATGCTAGGTGAGTTTATATGCAACAGAGGAAAATCAAGGAAAAGGGACTAGGGAATATAACAGAAGGAGGTCATGGAGTGAGTCATGTAGATATTGAGGGAAACATTCCACTTTCAGAGAATAGCATGTGCAAAGGCCCTGAGGTAGGAGCATCCCTGGTGTGTTCCAGGAATAGCAAGGAGGCCAGGTAGCTGGAGAGCAGTGAGGAGCCAGCAGAATAGCAGGAGTTAAGACCAGAGAAAGCTGGGCAGTGGAGGGTGGGGTAGGCTAGTCATGGCCTTATAGGACTTAGCTCATGTCCCGAATTGGAAGGGAAGCCATTCTTGCAGGGTTTTGAGCAAGGAAGTGTCTGATTGGACTTAAATTTTAACAGAACTGTCGGTAAGAAGGCTGTTTGAATAACATAGGAGAGAGCTAATGGTGGTCTGGACCAGGAGGCCGCAGTGGACCCAGTGAGAAATGGACAGACTCCATACCTTTAGAATGGAGAGCTAATGCAGGAATGAGACGTGGGTGGGGGGTGGGTGTAGAGAAGACAGAGGCCAGGATGACTCCCAGTTATGGATGGGGGTGACACGTGGAAGACAGGCAGCCCAGCTAGCAGGAGTCCCCGGCTGGGGCCAAGCCCGCGGCGGCCGCTGGAGAGCACAGGCTGGGCCAGGAAGACCTCCCCCACCAGGCTCCACCGCCTTCCAAACTCCGCCCCATCTTCCCCAGCAAGTTCCTTGGGTTTGACTGTCTCTGACCCCGCCCCCTTTCTCCCAGTGGGAGGGGCAGCTATTGCCTCCCGACGTCAGTCTTTCTGACCCCCTGTTGGGGACAGGAGGCATCTTGAGTCTCCATGAATCATCCCCGTCTCTCACTCCTCCTCCGTACACCCACCCCGGCTTTGCTCACCACCTTTCCCACGTTCCCGCTCAGACTGCAGCAGAGAACACGCTCTGCTCTGGCAGGTGACAGAGCACTCCAGAGCGCAGTAGCTAGGGAGCCTGGGGACCTTAGAACCAGCGAACTGCTGCCCTAGGCCACGGCCAAAGAACAGCCTAGGGGCCAGGAAGCTCTTTCAGCCCCGTCCTGGGGACATTGATGACATGACAGTACCCGCTCCGGCTGGGAAGTGACAGGCAGAGCATTGACGCCTGGTGGTGGTCACACTGAAAGAGGAAGCAGGGGATCAAGATGCCAGGGGCAGAGACGATGGGTGGGGACAGGTGGGGTCCGCCAAGGGACCTCAGAGAACCACTCCAAGGGCAAGAAGAGACATGCGGGAGGAGGCAGGAGACCCCTTTGTCACAGCTTCCACAGAGGCCAGCAAGACCTTGTCCTACGTGGCTGAGTGCACAGATGCAGGAGGAGCTCGACTTCTCATGCTGTGAGCAGGAGGCTGACGTCACAGCTTGCCCCAGAGTGCCCGTCCTTCTGCCCTGTGTCTTTGGAACACAAGTTTCAGGAGTGATAAGTGTCTGTTTTCAAGATGAGGTGGCATTTACCAGAACACTCAGCTGCATTGTTAGGTGCCGTTGAGTCGGTGTCTGATTCATAGCGACCCTACATACAACAGACAAAGCACTATTGTCAGTGCTTCTCTGCTATTCATAGGGTTTTCAATGGCAGATTGTGTTTTGGGAGTGGGATGCTGGGTCCTTTTCCCAAGCCTACAGCATCTGGTGTTCCCAGGTGGTCTCCTATCCAAGTACTAGCCAGGCCTGACCCTGCTTAGCTTCAGAGATCTGACAGGATCAGATGTCACAGGGCTACGGCTGCAGGCACTGATACGTTAGGCTGGTATTAAAATACTGTGCTTCTTAAGTGTATTTGAGCTGGTTGGTGACCAGGGCGATTCTTGGACCCTCAATGGGAGCCCTCAGTGTGCCCATCTGCTCAGGGGCGTGGCAGGAGCAGCCTGATGAAGGGAAATGAGCCTCGCACTGAGAGCCTAGAGCTCAGGGTCCAACCCTGGCCGTGCCATGCACATCAAGGCTCTTCATGTCCTTATTCCATAGTCGGGTCCACTTGGGAAATGGGCAGTTGGACCAGATGATCCCCAGTGTCTCCTCTCAGTACGGAAATCTGTAACTCCATCACACTGACCACCCGGTGCATACTGGTTTCCAGGTACAGGATGGGATGTGGAAGCTCTCTCCTCTTGCCTAGTGGGATGCATGGTGATTCAATCCTTGCTAAGCTCCTAAACTCAGTGTCTGGCAGTTATAATAACCAGATGGCTTTGGGTACCACTAACATGATTCTGGTCTCCAGGGAAGAATGGCAGTTTTATGAACTATCTATGGCACAGGGGCTCAGGGATGATTAAGTGAGTTAATAAAAGAACAGTGCTGAGTGGCCAGTGGTAAACCAGTGTTAAGCACCATTATTGAGTTGGGGATTAGCTCAGTTGGTAGAGGGCTGCTCTGTGCTCTCTGAGGCCCTGGGTTCAATTGCCAGGACAGCAAAAATGGGAGAAGGATGTGGCAGCCCACTCCTGAAACAATCAGCCACCAAAAACCCTATGAATAGCAGAGAACTGACATGGTGTCAGGCATGGCACAGAGTCGGGAAGTATTTCGTTCTGTTGTACATAGGGTCACTAGGAGTCAGATCTGACTCTATGGCACCTAACAACAGCACAGCTTGTTCACAGCATGGCAGAGAACAATCTCTGTAGTCAAGGTCTCCCCATACTAAATGTGGTGGGAGTAATCAGACAGCTTCCTCTAAATACTGAAGGCATCACTTGAGATGTCATGTGTGAGGATCCCGGGGACACATGCCTTGGCTCTATCATGGGCAGCAGGTCCTTTTGGTCTTTCCTGCTGGAGTGAGACCCACTTGGATTTCTGATAATTGTTCACTAGAGGGAGCCCCTGCTGCCTTATTTCTCCCAAAGCTGCTCAGAGCTGCTGGCAGCTCTGAGATTGTTCTCTGCAGGCCTCACATTCGGCAGCCACAGCGCTCGCGTTCAGGTCCGCTTCAAGAACACCGCTTCCAGCCACCGCCATGGGAAGCCTCTTTCGCTTCTCTGGGGCTTGCTTCCCTTCGCGTGTGAAGGTGGTATGGTGTACAGGTCAACCAGCCAACCTCCTGTCCCGGCGATGCTCTGAAGCCCTGTGACTCCAGTGGCATGACTCTAAATGAGCTCACAGTCTGCTGCTCAGGAAAGGGATGTGAAAGGCACTGCTCAGAACATCCCACACATGTGCAGAGCCTGACAGCAAGCGTGTTCACAACACGACCCGCACTTTGCTCCCTCTGCGACCATCGGAAGCATCCCTGAACCTTAACCTAACCTAATCATCCCTGAACCTTAACCTAATCTCCCCCACTCTGCCCCAGCAACCAGGTGGATTTTGTACTCCAGGTCAACCTGCAAGAGAAGACTCCTTGGCTACAGCCAAAGACTTGGACCAAAGGTTGCAATTGGCTATTGGCTGTTTTGAAGCTGAGACTGTGCAATTCCAATCTTCCACGGCAAGATGAGAAAGTCTGTGCTGTTGTTAGGTGCCGTAGAGTCGGATCTGACTCCTAGTGACCCTATGTACAACAGAACGAAACACTTCCTGACTGTGGTCCTAAGTTCTTCTGTGCTTAACAGTGTTAAAAATAATCAGCACATTTCACAGCAATAGGCTAGACCAGTGCAGGAGACCAGTGCAGGAGCACAGCTTAGGTTTCCATTTTCTATGTCAATAGTCCCTTGCTTGCTTACTTTGGGTGGGCTGGTGTCACTTAAGGAGCTGTATGAGGTTGCCTTACACACTAGTGACAGGTACCCACTACTCTCAGTTCCAAAGCTCACCTCTCAAAGATGCCTGAATGCTCAAGAACGTATTCTAAGGTGGGTTTTGATGAAAAAGAAAGTGGACAATAATAGGAAGAGCAGAGAATCTGGAGGCAAGCTTAGGAGAAGGTATTCTTATTTCAATCAATGCATTACATTGATTATTATTATTATTGGTTGGAGTGAGGAAGAAGTATCTGCCAGCTTCTTTTGGTTCAGCTTTTTCATACTCAAGGCTTCTGGAGATAAATAGGAACAAAATACTAGGGATATTTGGTTTAGACCAGTCCTTCCTATCCTTCATTGTGGATCTGAATCATCTAAAGAACTTGGTAAACTGTAGAGTCCTGGCTGGGTGTGGTGGTGCACACCTGTAATCCCAGCACTCAGGAGCTGAGGTAGGAGGATCACAAGTTCGAGGCCAACCTGGACTGCATAGCAAAGATCTTGTCTCAAACAAACAAAACAACAACAACAAAAACAAACAAACCAACAAAACTTCCTGGATTCCAGCCCCGACAGTTTCATTTCAGTGGGTATGAGAAGGGTACCGAGAATGGACATTTCTAACCAGTTGTCAGGTAGTTCTCATGCAGGCCACGGAACCAACGGTACTTTTCAAATTACAGACCTGGAGCACAATGATGACACCAACTTGTCTGCATCTAGTATGTTGTTATTGTTGTTGTTAGGTGCCGTCGAGTCGGTATCCGACTCATAGCGACCCTCTGTACAACGGAAAACACTATTGTCAGTGCTTCTCTGCTGTTCATAGGGTTTTCAGTGGCAGATTGATTTTTGGGAGGGGTTTGCCAGGTCCTTCTCCCAAGCCTACAGCTTCTGGTGTTCCCAGGTAGTCTCCCATCCAGGTACTAACCAGGCCTGACCCTGCATAGCTTCAGAGATCTGATGGGATCGGATGCCACAGGGCTATGGCTGCAGGCGCATCCAGTATAGTGACCTCTAAAGCCTGAGAACTTTTGAGCTTAGAGGTAAAAGTCAACATGATACATCCATCCTTGGAGTTAAGTCTCTAAGGAAAAAGGAGGCGAAAGTGGCTGCCACTAAACAGCTGGCCAATTACCTGGATTGTGAGCAGCTTCCCAAGTCAGCACTATGAGCTTCTGGCCACTAGGGGGAGCGAGGGCCATTGCTTTCCCAGCCTGAGGGGCGGAGAAGAGGAAAAGTACCCAGTTTCCTTGAGCAAAGCCTTTGAGAGAACCCTGCAAGGAGATGGGCCACCCGGCCGCACATCACTGCAATTTTGATGTGCACAGATGCCATCAAGAGTCATAGGCTTGCCAGGGCGGGAGATCGTTTCTCAAACCGTTTGGTTTTCTTCAGTTCCTCAAGTTGCCTCTCATCAATTTCGTTATGCAATCCATGACTAGGGGATGAGAAGATGCTCTGCTGGGGTGCCCGGCCGCTCTGTGGGTGGGGGAGGTGAGGGAGGGAGGAACCTGGGCCAGCTGCAGCAGGGGCCAAAAGACTTCCTGCTAAGTGAGCTGCAGAAGGGACTCAAGCCTGCGGCTGTCATGGCAGGGCAATGTGGTGCTCTTTTGGGGTAGGAAAGGCCCAGAAATTCTTTAGGGAGAAAAGGCCAAGTAAGTCAGACCTTGAGGCTAAGAACACAAGATGACCCAGAGGGGATTTTACCTGTGTGGAACTTGCTACTCGTGTTCACCCTGGGCCGGTTAGTGGGTCTCTTCAGGGGACATGCTTGCCTGAGGGTAGGCAGAGGACCTGGACCAGGAACTTGCCCCCGACCATTTCTGTGGCACCCCTGCTCACACATTTAATCCTCTCTTCCCCACACTGTGCATGAGTTTTGGGAATGGTTTAGTTTTCCCCAAATGACTTCAAAAGGATTTGCATTTCAGCCACTGAGAGCCCCTCTTTTCCCTTTTGTGGCATGAGAAATGGCGGAGGAGTGGTTTGGAGAGGGGTTATGAATGAGTCCAGGTAACATCAGCATGTGCCGGGTCTTGGTGGGCTGGATGTGTACTTTGAACCTAATTCACTGGAGGGACAAGTTTCCATGAGGTGTGTGTGTACGCCTTTGTGTGCATTTGGCTGTATGACCTCTATGGCAAATTACAGTAACAAAACATCAGTTGTAAAATTTAGTTTGGGAACTTGGTGCCTATTTCTCAGAACCACCCATGGCCCTCCTAAGGGGCCCTTCCCTTGACCACCAATAATTCTCTAGTTTGTCAGTGTTCTCCTGACCTGGTGACCAAAGCATGCAAGGCACTTGTTCAGAGAGAGCCCAGAGACAAGTGAACAGAATCAGGGCCTCACAGATCCAGCCACGGCCTGATGATCTCAGGCTCCCTGTCCTTGCTTTTGGAGGGTAAATGAGAGGACTCTTGTTATGGGTAAAAGTGGAAAGGAGTGTGCGTGTGTAAGAGTGTGCAAGCGTGTGCATGTGTGTGCATATGTATATGTGGATGTGTGGATGTGCATATTCATATGGCACACATGGCTAGGTATGTACACATGCATGTGCATACATATATGTAAGTGTGTATGAATGTGGATGTGCATGTGAGTATGTGTATATGTGTGCGGATGTGTATCGGGTATGTGCACGAGCATGAGTGTGTGTGTGTGTACGCCTGTGTCTATATGCATATGTGTATGTATGTGCGTATGTGTGTGCATGTGTTCAGAATCAGCCTATCAACTCTCACCCCAAACCCAACCCCTAGAGCTTTTCTGGCACGTGAATCCATGTCTCCACCTGGTTCTCTCATCTCCTGGATACTCCCCTTCCAGCCAGCCACAGAAATGATCTTCCCAAGACACCATGGTTTCCCCTCCCTCGCTGCATTCCAGCCCAGGAGATGGATTTGGACTCTCCTGGAGGGCCTTTCCAGAGGGCCCCACGCCCCTGTTGAGTGTCCAACAGCAGCTCCTCTGGGGCCGGCACCTCCAACATCTGTCAGATCAGGCCTGCCCTACACCTCCCTCCAACTCTCATCTCCAGGACCCTACAGGGCTGCCCACTTATGCTTGGCAGCATCTGGAGCCTGGGCTCTCATTGCGCCTGTGTGGCCGCTACCATCAGCCACCCAGGTGTCATTTACTGATCCCTGCCTTGTCCTGAGCACTGCCTCCGTGCTTGGCCTTGGGGGGATTCAAAGCCCAGGGCACAGGGCACAGAGAAAAATGCTTGCGCAGACTGCCGATCCCTCTCGTGTCCCTGTCCTTGAAGGACCCCAGCCCTGGCCCCCCTTGACAGCCGTCACTGCGCTGCAGCTGACCCGGAACATCAGAGGCGGCAAAGGCGCTGTTCCAGTTGAATTTTGCTGCAGTTTCTTTTTTTCTCCCCTAGATGCTGAGAGCTATTTTTAGCCAGGGACTTTTTTTTTTTTTTTCAGGGGATCCACAGTCTATTTTTAAAGTCCTTACGGAGGCCGATCACCCAGGGTTCCTCCTGGGGACAAGAGAGAACGTGGTGGGAGAATCTGGTGGGGGGCCTGGGTGTCTGCCTGCAGATGCAGGTATCTCAGGAGCCACCCGAAGAAGGTGGGAGAAGCTGGGTCCCCAGTGGGGGAAGAGTAGAGACTCCCTCGAGCCGAGGACCTCAGGCAGAGCTCATCCTGCCCCTCCCTCAAGTCACCCAAGGCTTCCGGGTCAGAGCAGCCTGATGGTACTGTCCTCCCAGCAGCTGCCAGCAGTTCCCTGTGAACATGGCTGCTGATTTCATTTCCTTTCTTGTCTCTGAATTTCCTCAATCCCAACTCTTCCGCCTCTTCTTCCCACGGCACTACCGTGTAGGAGCTGGGGACAGTTTGGGGCAGTGTGTTGGGCATGAAGTCAAGCCTAAGTGGGCAAAGCTGAAGTCCTGGGGTGGGGAGAGGGGGTCCATGGAACCAACATGGTGGCCGGGCTGGTCAGGGTCTTTGCTGTGGCCAGAAGGAAAGCTCGGGCTCCAGAGGAGGGAGAGAAGGAAAATGGGGAGCTATGAGAGGAAAATGAGGGGTGCAGGGAAATCCCTTCAGATGGTGGCTCAGGCAGAGATGATCCAGGTGGGACTCGGGGGTGTCCTCAGAGGCCCTCTTCCCTACCTTGCCCCACTCCTATACCAAGCCCAGAGACAGCACTCGGAGGCCCAGGAGACTTGGAGACAGGGTTCACAAGACTTGTATGGAGCAGATGGGGACAGGGGCTTGGGTGGAAAGTTCTGGGCAGTTGGTGAAAATGCTTGCACACTGAACCAAAGGCTCCCTTGTCTGCTGCTGCCTTCTGCGTTGCAAGTGGACAGAGAGGACGTCCTGGCTGGAAGCCAGGCAGCCACCTTAACAGGTTTGCCCAAGTGCCCCTATTCTCCATCTCCCCATAGAGCTCAGTCCTCAGGGCCACGGCCTGGTCAGCTGTCCTGATGATGACCAGGGCTCTTTGTGTTCCCCATCCTGCCAGTTTCCCTGCCCTTCCAGTTAACCAAGGTGTGAGGAGACAGGAGGCCACCCGGGAGGGAGTCCAGCATGCTGACCCATCAGCAGACCCTCATGCCAGCCTGCAGACCTGTGAGGCCAGAGTGCTATGTGGCCTGTGGCATTGACAGGTCACCTGGGGGAGTCCATCCTTCTCCAGCGGGAGCTACCCTGAATCATGGCTCTGTCAGCACTGGAGACAGCCAAGACAGCGTGAACTCTCTCCCTCCATCTACAGATGGGCAACTGGTCAGAGTGCCGTGTGCCCCTCAAAAGACTCCTGTACTCTCCACTTGCACAGTCCCCCACCATCATACACCTGCAGCCTATCACTCTCCATGGCAATCCTGGGTCCAAGGACTCAAGCCCTTCCTTGTGGACTCCCAACTCCAGGGCACTCTGCCTTTGCCAATGGACATCCTCAAGAGGTGTTATTGGGTGCCGTCGAGTTGGATTCAATGCTAAGTACAGCAGAACGAAATACAACTCAACATTGTGCCACTTACACAATCTTTGTATGTTCGAGCCCATTGTTGCAGACACTCAAAAGAGAGTGCCAAGGGCTTTACTCCATTCCCATCAATAAGGTTGACTCTAATTTGAGGAGGCAACTCTTCCCCAGTCACTTCTTAAATGGCTTTCAACCTGGCAGGCTTATTTTCCGGCACTATATTTGTCAGTGATTCTCTGCTATTCATAGGGTTTTCAATGACTAATTGCTTTGGGAGTGGGCTGCTAGGTCCTTCTCCCTAGTCTAAGTCTGGAAGCTGAGATAAAACCTGTCTTCCATGGGTGGCCCTGCTGGTATCTGAAATACTGGTGGCATAGCTTTCAGCAGGGACCCACAGCATGACAAGCTGATAGACGTGGGGGACCCTCAGGTGAGGTCTGTCTTATTTAAAATTGCAACTGTCCCTCCTCATCCACAGTAGCTCCCCTGACTTACCTCTTAGTTTATCACCATCTGACATTCCCTATATCCTACCACGTGTGGGATTCACCTGCCACCTAACATCACCTTCCATAAGGAAAGGGATTTTGTCTGCTTTGTTCATAACTACATCCCTCAATGCCCACACCCTTGTTGGAGTACATGAAGAACAAAATGCATATTTGTTGAATGAATTAATAACAAAAAACGTGTCATGGTATGAATATCCCTGAGGAGGCTTTCTCTCTGAGCCTCTCAGTGGACTGTCTAGTCTTGCAGAGAATTGAGGGAGGTCATGAGATTGTGACATATGTTTTTAGTCTTGTCCTCTTTTCTTGACATACAACTCCTAAAATCTTTGGATTCTCAGCAGGGCGTGGTGGCTCATGTCTGTAATCCCAGTGACTTGGGAGGCAGAGGCAGGAGGATTCTGAGTTTGAGGCCAGGGGCAGTTTGTGTAATTGAGCGAGACCCTGACACAAGATAAAAATTTTAATAGAATGAATCGGGGTTGCAGCTTAGTGATAGAGTGTTTGCAAAGTGTGCTCGAGACCCTGGCTCAACCCCCAGTACTGCAAAAATTAAAAAAAAAGAAGTTCCTTGGACTCTGTGTGAAGTGATAGTGTCTTTTTCTATCCTAATGAGATGATGGGGCTGGGATTTAGCTCAGTTGGTAGAGCACCACTCTGTAATATCTGAGGTCCTGGGTTCAATTCCCAGCACCACAAAAATGGGAGAAGGGCACAGCAATCCACTCCTGAGGCAATCCCGAAACAATCAGCCATTGAAAATCCTATGAGGGTCACTATGAGGTGGACATGACACCTAACAACAACAACAAATGAGATGACGATGGCAGCCAGCAGCCTCTAGGATGCTTTGCAGGGTGGGCGGTAGGCAGGATTAGAGGGGTGAGACTCTTGGTCCCACCAGGATTGAGGGCTGATTTGATCATCAAGGACCAATGATGAGATCAATCAATCTGTGCAACGAAGCCTGCATGTTATCCCCGCAAAGGACAGGACTGAGGGAGATTCTGGATGCCTGAACCCCTGAGGGTGCAGAGCCTCCATCCCTGCAAGCCTCACCTGCCCTGGGCTTCTCTTCCTCAGTGTCCTCAGCAGCCTTTATACCAAGCCACCAAAACTCCCTATTTCCCTGAGGTTGGTGAGCTGCTCTGGTGAGTAAATCAAACCTGAGGAGGGGGTCATGCAAGCCCCAATTTATGATCGGTTGGTCAGAAGCACAGGGGAAATAACCCTGGACTGGTGATGGGCATCTGAAGGGTGGTGGGGGACAAATCTAGGGACTGGGCCCCAGAGTTGAGCCTGTGGATGTGATGCTGTTTCCAGGTGAACAGTGTCAGGTTGAACTGAGTCAGAAGACCCGTGGCTGGGGTCCACTGCTGGAGGGGAGACACCCCACACTTTCTGGGGTCACAGAAGTCTTCTGTGTTGCTTGTTGGTGTGAGAGAAGATGAAAAATAGTTTGTTTATCCTACAAAGGTGATGGGGGGAAAATAGTAACCCTCTCACACACAGCAGATTAACTCAGGCCCCAGGATAACAAGCAAGTTGGATCCTCAGAAAGTCAAAGCAGGAAAGCGAGGAAGAAATCAGCAGATTTACACGCAGATCTATGCACAGATCTACACAGATCATAGATCAAAGATCTATATCTTTGCAGAAGAGGAAACTGAAGTTCAGAGAGGTGAAGTAGCTTGCCCAGAGTCACACAGCCAATTATTTACATTGAGTAGGACCCAGGCCCCTATTCCCAAGTTAGAATTGCTTCCACCTCAAATGGCCACTGGTTTCTCCCTGTTAGAAGTGTGGGGAATGTACTGCATTTTCCCCAGGCCAGGGAGGTGAAAGCCTTCGTGGTGAAGCATTGTTGTTGTTGTTGTTGTTAGGTGCCATAGAGTTGGTATCCAATTCATAGCAACCCTATGTACAGTAGATGAAGCAGTATTGTCAGTGTTTCTCTGCTATTCATAGGGTTTTCAATGGCTGATTGTTTTTTGGGAGTGAGTTGCTGGGTCCTTCTCCCAAGCCTACGGTACCTGGTGTTCCCAGGTGGTCTCCCATCCAAGTACTAACTGGGCCCGACCTTGCTTAGCTTCTGAGATCTGATAGGATCGAATGCCAGAGTGGTATGGCTGCAGGCCCATGGTGAAGCATGGAGGGGGATTATTCTGGAGCAGAATAGCAGCAGATAAGGCAACCAGGGGCTGGGATTTAGCTCAGTTGGTAGAGAGCTGCACTGCAGTCTCTAAGGTCCCGAGTTTGACTTCCAGCACCACAAAATGGGAGAAGGACATGGCAATCCACTCCCAAGGCAATCCGGAAATAGTCAGCCATTGAAAACCCTATGAGGGTCGCTATGAGTCGGATACCGACTCCACGGCACCTAACAACAACAACAACAACAACAACAACAACAACAATAAGGCAACCAGAATGACGGAGCCCTTTGCCAGCGGGAGGGCTTAGGGAACTTGCAGAAGTATCTGCCTGTGGTAACCTCCGCTCTGCACACAGTGAAGAAACCCGGTCAGCAGAGACAGACACTCCACTGCCAGGTAGCACCAAAGGCTTGTCTCTCTCTACCCAGAGGACCACATGTGGTTTGTGGTTGGGGGTTCCTGACTCATGGAGTGGACCTTGTGGAAGTCTCTGAGCTGTAGCCACAGCCATGCTATAAGAATGGAGCCATGACGTGGCTCTTTCTCCAGGGGATGAAAGTCCATCAGTGAGCAGCCAACCTGATATTAAATGCCTCTGACCCTAGAGAAAGAGAACCGAGGAGTCACCATTAACGTATGTGATTCCACAGTAGCAACTGGGAATCCTGGCTACCATGGGCCTAAGAACGAGGACACCAGGTAATAGAGCAATGAAATTAAACAACAGTAAAGGTGAGAGTGGCTGGGGTTTAGCTCAGTTGGTAGAATGCTGCTCTGTAATCTCTGAGGTCCCGAGTTCAATTCCCAGCACTGCAAAAATGGGAGAAGGACGTGGCAATCCACTCTCAAAGCAATCTCCAAACAATCAGCCATTGAAAACCCTGTGAGGGTTGCTATGAGTCCAACCTGACTCGAGAGCACCTCACAACAACAAAGGCAAGAGTGGCCTGTGGTGTTCTATCAAATCTTGGAAGCTAAGCAGGGTCAGACCTGGTTAGTACTTGGATGGGAGACTGCCTGACAACACCAGTGCTGTACATTTGGGAGACGGACAAGGCAAACCCCTCCCAAAAAACAATCAGCCATTGAAGACCCTATGAATAGCAGAGAAGCACTGACAATAGTGTTTTGTCTATAGTACATAGGGTGGCTATGAGTTGGACACTGACTAGACAGCACCTAACAACAACAAAGGCGAGAGTGAGTGTGTGGGTGCATGTGCGCCTGTGTTCCCGCATACAGGTCTCTGTGTGGATGGCTTGAACCCAGACAGATTGAGGGTGACTTAAAATTCATTCCACTGTTGTTCTCTACAATGCATCAAATGTTTTTCATGCCTCTTCACCCTGCAAACCTTTACTGTGTGCGGTGAGTGCAGAGGTCAAGGACGACTATCTGTGTGTTATGATTAGGGAGGCAGAGCCTGAAGTCTCTCCACAGTTTCAAGGTCCCCTGGCCAGGCTGGGATTTGAAGCTGGCACACCATCAATGCGAATGCCCGCTCTCAGCCAGGTAGGTTCCTTATGGCTGCCCTCCAGGAGGGAGAGAGGGAATATATGCCAGGCTGGCTGGGCCAGGCTTTGGGGCTGGAGGAGCCTTGGGTCCCCACCTGCTATTTTGGCAAGGAGACGCTCAAGGCTCCCTCCCCGGGGGCCAACTGGGACTGCCTGGCCTCACCTTCTGCATCTTCCTCCCCCACCAACGTGTCTCTCTGGGAAGGGTACAGGAGTGGCTGCAAACAGGGGGTGAGTGGTGAGTTTGGGGACACTGAGGAGATGGGAAGGCCTAAGAGTCAGTGTTGGTGCCTGAAGCCAAAGGGCCTGTGGCAGAGTAGAAGACAAATGACCCTCCAGGGACCATCACCTTCCTCATGCTGGCCTGTCTGCGCAGTGGATTGAATGGTGGCCTGTGAACATGACCTTATTTGGAAACAGCATCTTTTGTTTTTTTCCCTTTCTTTCCTTCCCTCCCTCCTTCCCTCCTTTCTTTCTTCCCTCCTTCCTTCCTTCCTTTCTTTCTTTCTTTCTTTCTTTCTTTCTTTCTTTCTTTCCTTTTTCTTCTTTCTTTCTTTCCTTTCTTCTTTCTCTCTCATTTTTTCTTTTCTCTCTCCCTCTCTCTCTCTTCTTTTCTTTTCTTTCATTCCTTCCTTGTTTTCTTTTCTTTCTTCTTGTGGTACTTGGGGGTGGAACCCAGGGCCTCACACATACTTTGCAAGCACACTACCACTGGGCTGCACCACTAGCCCATTTTTTTGCTTTTTGAGACAGGGTCATATGAAATTACTCAGGCTGCCTCTGGCCTTAATCTTGCAATCCTTCTCCTCCACCTCCCAAATGGCTGGGATTACAGGCATATGCCATGGTACCCAGCGTGGAAACAGCATCTTTGTGGATGTAATTCAGTTGATCATTTTGAGGTGCATCCAGCCTGCATTACTTGATGACGAGTACCCTTCTATGAGACTCCCGGTGGAGGGATAGAGGAGGAGAGAGTTCCTTGAATATGGAGGCAGAGATGGGGATGCCAGCTGCGGGCACCTGGGGCTCCAGCAGTGGAAAGAGGCAAGGGAGGATTCTCCCTAGAGTGGGCAGGTCCAACCTGCACGGTCCTCAGGCCATGCGTGGTCCAGGACAGCTAGTAATGCGGGCCCACAAAACCTTTTAACATTATGTAATAAAAATATAATGGAAATGTAAAGGTCTTTTTGTGTTTATTTGCTAACTGTATTATATAATTCATGTGCTGCCGAAGATGAGTCCTCCTCACACCATTGCCCCATGGAAGCCAAGAGGTCAGAGCGTCCTGCCCTAGGGCTTTTGCAGGGAGTGTGGCCCTGCTGACATCTTGATTTCAGACCTCTGGCCTCCAGAAACTTGAGAGAATGGGTTTCTGTTGTTTGAAGCCGCTCAGTCCATTGTCACGTTCATGAGCAGAGGTTGGGCAGCCTCCTTCTCAGGGCTGCACCATGGCCACGGCTCTGCCTCTGCAGCACGCAGCAGCACAGGTCCGCTTTCCCTGGGGAACTGCTCCAGCCAGGCTCCGTCTCAGGTTCCCTGAACCCCTGTGTACCCCTGCCCTTGCATTTGTCAACCCCATGCAACACCTTCGTTTGTCTGTCTCCCCCTCATTCTGAGCCTTGAGGCCGAGGACCTTCCCAATTACAACCTTATTCCCCGCATTCCTAGGGTTTGCTCCTGTGTCGGTCCTCAGTAGTGGGTTCCAGGGTCAGAGAACACCTATGTGCTTTGTTGTTGTTAGGTGCCATCGAGTCAGGTTGGACTCATAGTGTCCCTATGTGCAACAGGATGAAATACCACCTGACACTGGGCTGTGCCTGGCACTATGTCAGTGCTTCTCTGTTATTTATAGGGTTTTCAATGGCTGATTATTTGGGGAGTGGGTTGCCAGGTCCAGTTCCCATTTTTGAAGTGCTGGGGATTAAACTCAGGGCCTCAGAGCAAGCAGAGCAAGCGCTCTACCGACTGAGCTAAACCTCAGCTACACTGATGTGATTAAGTGTGTGGAAGCACACTGGGTCCAAGGTCAGAGAAGTGAGAGGTCACTGGGCTGCAGGAAGGAGGGCTTCTATTTTATGTGAAAAGATGAGTGTGGACAGATGGAAGGGAAAGGGCAAGTGTTGCATGCAGGTAAATGTGAACAAACTCACAGAGTGAAGCGAGTGTTGTGAAGGGGATGAGTGCTGGGCTAGGGGTGGTAAGGAGGCCAGCCAGACCACCCAGACACTGTGCAGAAGCTAGTAAGTCTATCAGTGCTTCCGATGAGCCAGATTGAAGCCTGTTATGTAGACCGGAGTATCCCTGGACCCTAGGGAGACACATTTGCATTGTCTTTACCCACAGAAAGAATGGAGGTGCTGGGAGAGTAAGTTGGCTGCCTACTGTCTCACAGTTACCAAGGGGGAGGGAATACTATAATACTAGAATTCAAACCCAGACAACTGGGGTTCAGAGGTGCTGTCACTGCCACTGCTGCTGGGGACAGAGCCAGCACAGTGACCTTCCTGAGTGCTAGATGCTTCCCTGAACTCTTTGCATATACCTATGTAGTTCAGCCTCACAGCAACCCCCAGAAGTAGGGGCTGGGGTAGGTGAGAAAACGGGGACTCACAGGGCCCAGGTCCCCACTCCAGTCTAATGCTGCTCCTGGTTAGAGGCAGGCAGGTCTGAAAGATCACGTGCTGTGGACTCAGAGTTGTCCTCTCTCACTAGGACTGGCTAGCAAGCTGGGCGTGTGACAGATTGCAATGGAGTCCAAAGCCTGTCCCTCCATGTCCCAGGAAAGTGTCTGTTCCACCAAATGCCTCCCACAGAGATTTATGTGTCCCCAGAGCACCCCATGTGTGCCAAGAACTTGTTCTGGCAGCTAGGTATCCGTCCATCCATCCATCCTTACTTCCTCCTTTGCCACGAGTGGGACAATCACAAGGCTTCTGAATGCTCCTTAGTCCCGCTCCAGCTTCTGGTAAGCATCGTTCTCTTCCTTGCTTAAAATACCCCACAGGCACCCTGTAGGGAAGTGGATTTAACCTGCTCTGTCCACCTCTCTGTCCACTTCTCACCAAGCAGTGGCTGGGGGCAGGACTGCCATGGGCGGGCAAGCTGAGTGAGGCATGCAGGACCAAATGCCTTGCTCCAAATCCCACTTGCCTGCTTCTGTGCTTCCTTGTGCCCATAGCTCCTCACGGGAGAGTGTCCCATCTCAGCAATCAGTTTATTCCCAGCAGCTGCTCTGTTGGATTCTCATCTTACATTCTCCTTTTGATACAGGCAGATGCAGCTGAATTTTTGGTACACCCCTGTTGGGATCTCACAGGGATGCTCTGGGATGGGTGAGACCCGGGAGGGAGCTGGCAGTCTGGGGAGTTTGAAGGCCACACGCCAGGCCACATGGCCAGCTGAGAGCTGCTGTGGCCCTGCATTAGTATGCAGAAAGCATTTTCTAATGTTTTCACCACACTGGCTCCCACAGGGTCATCCTGGCCCTCTTTAGGTCTCCTGTGATGATCCATCAAGTCTCCAGAGCACTTCCTCTGTCCTGGCAAGGCCTGGGGCAGGATGGCCCTGGTCACTTGAGCTTCCAGTTTGGAAAATCCAGTTTCTGAAAACAGGTATTTTCAGCAAAGAGCTCAGGTTGAACTCCTAAGTGTACAACCAAAGGAATATAAGTCAACATACCATTAGAGTTACCTGCTAATCCATGTTTAGTGTGACATTATTCACAAGAGCCAAAGCATGGAACCAACCCAGATGTCCATCAACAGATGAGTGGATAAGGAAATTGTAGTATACATACACCATGGAGTTTTATTCAGCTATACAGAAGGACAAAATTATGACATTTACTGGAAAAGGAGTCTGCAGCCAGACACAGAAAGATAAGCATCACTTGTTTTCTCTCATATGTGGATGTTAGACCTCAACATATATTCCTTATTAAAGCATACATCATAAAAGCAGATGGGATCTAAATAGGAAAGATAATGGACTAAAGAAAAGGGGGAGGGGCAAGAAGAAAGGGTAATGGGAGGAAAAAAGGAACTATCACATATGTAGCCCTTATAGCAAAATCAGGATGTACATATGTAGATATATTCACAAACAAAATATGCAAGTAGAAGGGAGACCCCCGGTGGGGAGGGTGGGGATGGAAGAGGGGGGTCATGAGAGGGTCAGAGGGGAAGTGAACATGGGCCATGTACAATGAAATGCATGTATGGAAATGTCATAATGAGACCCGTTAAGTTGAACATTAAAAATTACCAATAAAAATTTGAAAAAAAAAAAGAGCTTGGGTTGAGCTAACACTGAGTTGTGCAGGGTGGAAGAGACGTGGATCAATTCTGGAAAATTCTTTCTGCTTCTGAGCACTTTAACTGTAATTTTCTTACTTAGTTACTAGCTTATTTATCTGATCATGCTTTTTTGTTGTTTGTTTTGTTTTGTTTTGTTTTTGGCCTTGGAATGTCAACGCTGTTAATGGGGTTCCAAAAGCTTTCTAAGTTTGTCCTTGCCTGTATTGGAGGGTGAGGGTGCCTGGTACTGACTTGTTTCTGGAGACTATGCTGGTCTGAAGAGACTCTCAGTCAGGATGGAAGAAGTCAAAGGGGATGTGTACAGAGACTTACTTATTTATACTTCAACATGTTTATGGGACTAATAATGGTGACAAAGATGAGCTGAAGTGGGAATAATGATAGGGACGATGATAGTAAGATTGTTGTTGCTGTTAGGTGCCGTCGAGTTGGTGTCTGACTCATAGCCACTTTATGTACAACACGCGAAACACTATTGCCGTGCTTCTCTGTTATTCATAGGGTTTTCAATGGTTGATTGTGTTTTGGGAGTAGGTTGCTGGGTCCGTCTCCCAAGCCTACAGCATTTGGTGTTCCCAGGCAGTCTCCTATCCAAGTACTGACCATGCCAGACCCTGCTTAGCTTCAGAGATCTGACAGGATTGGATGCCATAGTGCTACAGGCTGCAGGCAGTAGTAAGATCAGCTAATGTCTATTGAATGCTAACTCTCTACTGTGCTGAGTCCTTGATGCACAACAACTCATTTTATCCTCACTGCAAGCTTGTGAGGTGGGTACCTGTAATTCCACTTTGCAGATGAGAAAACCAAGTCTCAGACAGGTTGGATGACTCATGTGAGGTCACACAGGAGATGAATGGTGGAGGTGAGCGTCACATGCAGGGGATCTGCTTCCAAAGCCCTGGCCCTTAAACAATATTGCTACCATATAGTTTTTTTTTTTTTTTTTTTTGTCTGTACTTGAGTGTTGAACCCAGGGCTTTGCACATACTTTGCAAGTACCCTACCATTGGGCTGCACCCCTCAGCCCATTTTTTATTTTTTATCTTGAGACAGGGTCTCGCTAAGTTACACAGGCTGCCTCTGGTCTCAACCTGTGATCCTCCTGCCTCAGCCTCCTGAGTCACTGGGACTACAGTCGTGAGCCACTGTGCCTGGCGCCTGCTACCATATTTCAATTCCTGGTTGCTCCTCACGCTTTCCAGGTTTTTCATCCAGTTAAGGGCTCAACTCTCTCCCAAGAAAAGCCAAGGTGCTCTTATTCCAATCAAAGGGCATGGGCAGTGAGCAGGCAATAAGTAGAGCTGTCCTTAATGGCAAGTATGAGAAACAGTTTCCAACTTCGTGATTGGGGAGGAGACAGTGTACGTAGGAGTGAAAGATGAAGAAACTAGAGCAGTGGGGTGGGTAAGGTGATGAGGGACATTAGGGTCTGCCCATGTCCTGGAGGCCATCGGGAGCCATAAAACGTTTTGGAGTACAGAAATGGCAAGATCAAATTTGTACCACAGGAAGGGGCCTACAGTGATGAGGTCTGAATGGGGTGATTCTCTCCACATTCCTTCCTGCCATTCCAGTCACCGAAGTGAAGCCTGCTGCGAGACAGAAGGCTGAAGAGAGGGCCTTCTTTTATCCAGGAGGTCGCTGCGGCTCCTGTTGAGGCCCCAGGCCATTTTGACAACCAAGTCTCTCAGAGAAGAGGACAAGGCCTGTGCGACCAGGGGGTGTTGGTAAGTTTGGCAACCAACCTTCTGGGGGGTAAAACCCTGCTCTGCATTTGCAAATCTCCAGGGTCAATACTCTCACCATGGCCTATTTCAGGCTACCAATATGATGTCAGCAGAGCTCTTGAGAGTTTCAAAATTAATTCTAGCAAGCCAACACAGCTGGCTCCAAAAACACCCCTCTGTGTGCAGCCTGCTGGGGACCTGGGCCTCTATTCCTACAGGCACGGTGGAGCTCCCAGCCAGCCCTGAGGACAGGCAGGCGCTGTGGAGGACATGGCATCTTGGCTCCTGGGCCTCGTGGTTTTGGAGACACTGCTCAGGAGAGCAAAAATTTCATCTCTGCCTGGCTCCTCTTCTGAAGAGAATTGGTAGCAAAATTTTCCTCTGACTTCTAAGACATATGTGTCTTAAATATGTGTCTTTCCAGAACTGGAAAAATGATGTCATGGAGTATTTTCAATAGTGAGTACAAATCCCCTGCGGTGATGGATCAAGTCTGAGCATTCAAAGCCAGTGTGCAGGCCAGGAAGTCATAGGTCATTTGCTAGTTTCCATAGTGTGCATATTCATTTGGTCATCCACTCAGCCATTGACCTGAGCATTTAATTGACATGAAATGGGAGCCCAGATAAGATTATGGGCCACAGAAAAGCAGAATCCCCAGTTAGGTACCAATAAGACACAAGGCCAGGCAGGTGCTGTGCAATCCCAGTGACTTAGGAGGCTGAGGCAAGAGGATCTCACATTGGAGGCCAGAGGCAGCCTGTGCAACTTGGCAAGACCTTGTCTCAAAATGAAAAATGGAAAAGGGGTTGGGGGTAAAGATCAGTGGTAGAGCACTTGCCCAGCATATGTGAGGTACTGGATATAGCCATCACATACTGAAAACAAAAAAAGAAACAAAAAACCCCATGAGTGCAAGGCCAGCTAGTGGAGGGTCAGAGGTCAGAAGTGAGGGGCAGGAGCACAGCTGCTCATGAGTCTTGGAATGCAAGACAAACAGAAAGAGTAAGCAGGAGTTGGAGTTTCCCGCCCACAGTGGATGAGCAGCACAGGACCAGTGGGTAGGAGGGAGGTGCTCGGGTACCAGCAAGCAGGGGAGGTCTCGAAGCCAACTTGATGTGGAGGCATCAGACTGTCTCAGTGATTAGGTTCTTACCTGCTTTCTGTTGGGACAAGAGCTGATGTCTGGTATGAGATAGTGCAGGGGACTGCATTAGGGTGGGCCCGGAAAAAAGAAAGGAATTAATTAACACTTGTAGAGAGACCCTGGCATCTACCAGGCACTGCTGAGATTTTTCACATATTTATTTTCAAGTCCTAGTAGCCAGGATGTACATACAGTCATAGCCCCCTGGCGTGTGATCTCTTCAGATCTTAGAAGCTAAGTAGGGTCAGCTTGGTTAGTCCTAGGATGGGACATGGCCTGGGAACATTGGGTGCTGTAGTTTAAGGAGAAGGACCTGGCAGCCCACTCCTGAAACAATCCGCCATTGAAAACCCTAGGAATAGCAGAGAAGCACTGACAGAGTGCAGGGCATGTCTGTGTCAAGGAGTGCTTTATTCTGTTGTACATAGAGTTGCTATGAGTCGGAGCACCTAACAACAAGTGGCCAGGAGAGAATCTTGTGGTATTACTCATTTGAGAAAACTGATGCTCAGAGAGGTTAAGTGACTTACCCATTGTCACACAGCTAGTAAGTGGCAGAACCAAGAGGAGGTGAGAGGATAGCAGTTGGTACAGATTCAGAAAAGTGGGCAGTGAGTCAGTTGGGGGTCTCCCTGCATGTCGAATGGGCTGGGCTTGAAGAAGCAGAGAGATTATCTTCATTCTTCTCATACCATTAGGAGCAAGGTGTTCCCACCCCTGTCTGTGCACCCGCCCTGGAGGAAGTGCTCTGAGTGTTTACACAAGGGCACATTTCTGGCTTGCCAGGAGGGCTGGACTGTAAACGGAGACCATACCCCCAGCTGGGCAGATGCCGGAGAGCCAGGCGCTCGCTGACGTGCTGATGGAGAACAGAGACTTCTTGTTTACCCAGCTCTCCATCTGGACGTGAAGCAATGTCCAAGGAAAGGCTGCGGCACAGCTCCCAGGCTGCTCCCGGCTCCTCCATGCCCGCTCCTAGGGCCTCTGGCTGTTTCTTGCCCAGGTACATGGTGGGGAAGGGGAAGGCACAGGCTCAGAGCAAGGCAGCAGTGGTCACTGCCAGGGGTCTGCAAGGGTCTGTAGGTGAAAGGTGAGCAGTGAAGGATGTTAACCAGACATCCAAAGTGCCTTGGGATCATTAGAGGGAGGGCTGAGGCAGCACCGCAGCTGGCCTGCAGATGAGTGATGGAAGAGGGTGACCCTCTCCCAGCCGAGATGCCATGGTTTGGGAGGCATCAATTCATTCCACTTGGCAGAGCTAAGAAAACTGGGGAGACTGAATCTTTGAGTCCGTTGAGGGGATGTAGGTGTGAGAACAGGTCAAAAGTTTCCTTACTCCAGGACATTCCAGCTCCTGAAGAAGTACAGTGATCCTGAAAATCCAAAATGTGAGCAGTCCCTAAACTGTTTTCATTTGATATTAGGGCACCATCTTTATTATTTTGGTCCAGGCTAGTTTAAAAAATTACTTGTTTTTTGTCCTGGCCAGGAAAGGTTGTACCAAGCAATCAAAAAATACCTCAACATGTCAACACTATTAGGCAGCTTTATGTGACTATAACAAAATATCTGAGGTGGTTAACTTATAAAGAGAAAAGGTTTATTGAGCTCATTATTTTGGAGGGTCAAAGTCCAAGATCAGGCAGCCTCACTGGCTTCGCCCCTGATGAAGGCAGTGTGTGACAGTACATCACACAGGGAATATGGGTAGGAGCCAATGGTCACATCTTGAATAAGAGCAGAGAGAGAGAGGACAGACTAGGGTCTCACAGTTCCGTTCAAGAGCATGCCCCCAATGAGCTGAGAATGTCCCACAAGGCTTTGTCTCTTAAAGGTCCACAGCACCACCCTGGGCACTAATCCTTTAATATATGGACCTGTTGGGGAAGACAATGAAACAGTTAAACCACACCCAAATCATAGCACTCACATTGAATGTGAGTTGGTAAAAGAGGAGGGCATGGGATGGGCTTTGTTTCATATAGTTATTCAGGGAACCAGGACCCACCATTCCTTAGCCCCATGGTCCCTCCACTGCTTGTGGCTGGAAGGAGAGGTAGGGAGGGACAGCGAGTAGGATTACCTGGAAGATTTTTAGGGACCATCCCAGAAGACACACAAATTACTCTTATATTGGTTACTTTTCCATTGTTGTGACAAAATCACCTGACTTAGACAATTTAAAGGAGGAAGGAGTTATTTTGACTCATGATTTCAGAGGGTTCAGTTCGTGGTTGCTTGTCGCCATGCCAAGAATATAACAACACAAAACCCCAACGTGCTAGAAGTTTACTAAAGCATGGACTATTAGTTCTAGTGTGTAAGATCATAAAGATTTAGGACTGTGAGGGTAAGAAACATTTCCAAAGTCACACAGCTTTAGTTATAACACAGACATCTTGATTCTAGGTCACTCTTTCTCCCTTTATGCCAGATATGAGGTCTCCTATGTGTCTTACCTAATGGAGGTCCAAGCAGTTGGCACCAGGCAAAATTCTACAGGAGGACCAAAAATCAAATGAACAATTTTGAAAGGAACTGTATCATGGTTAATTTGCAGATATTATTATAGCTTTCTGGATCCTTTCTCCATGTGATTCATCACTGTCACCAAAAAGCCTTGTTTGCATAGAGTAATATACCTAGACCCCATGTACATGACCCCAGCTTAGAAAATGACCAGCTACTAACAGGCCCCCAGGGCACTTCTCTGCAGGTAAGGAGGATATTTCTGAAGAAAGAGTAAGACATAAACTCTTGTTAGCTGAATGTCAGCACCAAACAGAATGTGGGATGAATGCCATTTGGAGGAGGTAGAACAAGCAGAGTGAATGATCAGGTGGTGATTAATAATGCCTCCAGACCTACATGTTAATCGAATTGAACCCTCCAGTTTTCCATGCACTATGTGGGTCATGGTTTTATGTCTAGTTTAGACAAGCCATCTATAAACTTGGCTTAAAACTGGAGGTGTGAGCTTTGGATCTCTTACACTATCTGAAGAAACCTGGGCCTTCTCCTTCTGGAAACAAACAGAAAAGATGAACCAGAGAAGGAAAGAATTATTTCAACCCTGAGGTCCACTGCTCAATGTTCCTCTTGTCCTCCTGCCTGATTTCTTTGAGGCCTTGGGGATATACATTAAAGCTTCTTTCATGGAAACACAGACTTTTTGATCTGTATGTGACTTTAGTGATCATCTAACAATTTCCAATCATGATGTATTTTGTATCCCTGATGGTAGGCAAGGAAATTCCAGGGACCATGTGGACTTCAAAAATGAATATTACTTATATACTCAAATGGGGCTTAGAAAGATTTTTACAGCAATCATATAAAACCCATTAGTCCACAAATCATATTGATTAAAACAAGGAAAGTAGTAAGTAAAACAAAATTAGTGAGTTTAAATAAGACTGTCAATAACTACAGTTGGCACATGAATATCTCCAAAGAGTATCAAAGTGATATTAAGGAATGAAATTTGCACATCCTAATCTGCTGTACGCCTTTAGTTTTACAGATGAAGAAATTGAAGCCCAGATAAAACAAATGGTTGATCCAGGACTAAATCCTTGGTGCATGGCTCCCTAGGAATGCTTTCTTGGGGCCAGTGCCCTCTAGGACCAACAGCTGGAGACTGATGTCTGGACAGCCCTGGGGGTCCCTCACTGGCCCTTGAGCCACTTTGCCTCTTTGCACTGAAAGCCAGGACTCCGCATCTATATTTTTCCAGGCACACAGTTCCTGTCTTGTGGAAGACGGGCTTTTTTTCCTTGGGGGTATCTGAGATAGGAAGGTAGGGTTTGCCAGGAGCAAAGGGCCCTCCATGTTGGCTGCATGCCTTGGAAAAAGCAAAGCAAGACACGTCTGCTGCTATTTCCATGAAGAGCAATGTGCGGAGCAGGAACTCCTAGGTGTTTCAGGAGGGGATCTCCAGAGTTAGCAGAACTGGTTGCCAGAGATGCTCTGGCTTCATCTCCATTACAACGGCCAGGAACTGAGATCTGGGTGACCATGTCTCCAGCATCTTCTGGAGGAAGGAACCTGATTGCCCGCACAGTGCTTTAAACTGGTTCCTCAGGCTGAGACCTTCTCTCTGTGTTCCAAGGAGGATCATGCCTACCTACATGGACCTGTAAGTATCAGCAGCAGAAGAGTGGTTCATGCTGCTGCCGTCAAGCGAGATCTTCCTGGCTCTGCTTTGGCAACTAAAGACTAGCTGTGCCTAGATTCCCTAGGCTGGCAGATGTCTGCAGAGATCACACTGCCACTTCCTCCATTTCCAGGTGCAGACCACAGGGCTCTGATTTGCTCCCATGGACATCCAAATGTCTGGTCTCAAAGCTGCTACTTTCAAGCTGGATGTTCGGGTGTATGTGTCATGTGAACACACTGGCATTACAGAACCCAAGACTATGAAAGACCCTGCTGGAAGAGAAGGAATCAGGAAAAGAACAGCAGCCTGAGGTGGTGGGAAGGGTATTAATGACAGATTGAGGCTGAAAATAAAAGGATAGGAAAAAATATGCCAATCGAATAATACCTAAGAGAAAGCTGGAGTGGCCATGTAAATGCCAGTTAAAAAGGACTTAAGAAAAGTATGTATTTTGGAGATAAAGAATTAATCCTTTTTTTTTTCAGTACTAAGGGATTGAACCCAAGGCCTTATGTGTGCTAGGCAAGTATTCTACCAGTGAGCTGCACTCCCAGACCCTTTTTAATTGTTTTAAATGTTGAAACAGGGTCTTGCTAAGTTGTGTAGGCTGCTTCTGACCTCAAACTCATGATCTTCGTGCCTCAGCCTTCCGAGTTGCTTGCATTACAAGTGTGAGCCACGATACCCAACAAGGAGTCATTCTTTAATTACTGGAGGATTAATTCACCAGTAACATATACTAAATCTGAGCTGAATTACACCTAACAATTCATAACGGAACTAAATAATGTAACTGTTGTCAAGACTATAAAGTGGTGTTGACAAATACATTTTAACACATCTTTCTAAAAATGAATAGATCAAGCAGGTAAAAAAAAGCATTGAGAAGATTTGAGCAACATGATTATAACTTTTGTTCAAGGTATATATGGGTTGGGATTTAGCTCAGTTGGTAGAGTGTTGCTCTATACTCTCTGAGGCCCTGGGTTTGATCCCCAGCATCGCAAAAATGGGAGAAGGCCTTGTCAGCCCATTGCTGAAACAATCCTGAAACAATTAGCCATTGAAAACCCTATGAATAGCAGAGAAGCACTGACATAGTGCTGGCATGGCACAGTGTTGGGGAATATTTCGTTCTGTTGTACATTGGGTCACTATGAGTAGGACCCAACTCGATGGCACCTAACAACAACAAGAAGCTATATACGTAGAATCTTGCCCCCCCAAATTAGACAATTCAGTCTTTTTACTCAAACATGGAATAAGAGCCAACTTTACTATGATTTTCATTTGACTTTAAATCAACTGATTCCTTTTCTCCCCCCCCACCGCCTTTCATTTTTAAGTTTCTAGTTTTTAATCACAACTTCTTTGTTGATAGTAGGTACAAATTGGTTGACTTTTATCTTTTAATTTGCTGCTTATATTATCATAAATAATACCAGTCAGGGAGTAGTAAGTTTGATGTTCATAGCTATCATATTTCTTTCTAAGACACATCTTATTAAGCATATAAGTAGTACACATTTTAATGTGTATGTGCCTCCCAGAACTTCCTTGCATACCATCAGCAATGTATACTAGAAATAAAAAATGCTGACATTAATAAGTTAATACACTAATTTATAAAGTTATAAATGAACAATGAGTTAATCCAGTAGGAGTAGAAAAAAGAAATAAAGATAGAAACAAGGTGAATAAAGCAAGAAAAAATGGAAGGAAATAACTGAAAGCGTTAGTTTTTTGAAAAAAAAAGCAACAAAATTGTCAATCTTAGGCAATATTGAGGAAATCAAAGAGCTCATAAAAACAAAGTAATGGAAATGGAAACTGAGAATTTCTTTTACAGTATGGATTTAAAAATTATGAGGTAACTATCATTGACTTTATTCCAATGCATTTAAAAACCTAGACAAAATATAACCAAGACTTACTGAATAAGATCTATCCCAACAATTAACCTAAAATGATTAACAATAGTGTGTGTATTGGGAATTTACCCAAAGGGAGATGTGTCATCATACCACAGAGACATCTGCATCTCCATGTTCAATGCAGCACTTTTTGCAATAGCAAGGATATGGAATCAACCAAAGTGCCCATCAACAGAAGAATGGATAAAAAATTATGGTACATATACACAATGGAATACTATTCAGCACTTGTCTAGCGTGTGAAAGGCCCCCCAAAAATGAAACAATGCCATTTGCAGCAAAATGGATGGAATTGGAGAAAATTATTTTAAATGAATGAACACAAGCCCAGAAACAGAAATACCATATCTTCTCACTCATATGTGGGAGCTGAATCAAAATTAAAAGAAGGAAAAAATCCTATGCGAAGGTTGGAACATAATAAAAAGCTAAAGTTGACTTAGTGGAGAAGGGACAATTTGGAGAGTGCAAAAGAAGGAGGGAGGGATCTAGCAAAAGGAGGAAATCCTGGGAGAGGAGTAGGGGAGAAGAGGAACAAGGAGGAGTGAGGAATGGGGGAGGGGGTGACCTCAGGGTGAACAGCCCAATTTTAATAGTCCTGGAAATAATTATAATAACACCAATAATACCAAAGAATGGTAATAATATGGATGGGCTAGAAAATTCATGTAATAGTATTGACAATGTAAAAAGATAGTTCCCTACGGAAAAAGTTTCGATCTTAAACATAATTGGGATCCAAGGATATATAGAAAAATGTTACCACAAAAAGACATGCAAATGGAAGAGAGGTCTTTGGTGTAGGAGTGGGACAGAAGGAGGAAGTGCACAAAAGAGTAAGGGGGAACTTATCTGTTCAATGTACAACAAAATGCATATATGGAAATGTTACAATGAAATGTGTGTGAGAATGAAACACATTAAGTTGTACATTAAAAATTTCCAATTAAAAAAACCCAAAAATCCCAATAGTATGTCAATACTTGAAAGGCTACCTACACAATAGATAAAACAAACAATAGTAAAACACTGTACTTAGTTTTATAATAAATTCTAGCAAATGTAACTCTTTCTTTTAAAACCTCTTTATAAAAGAGAGAAAGCTTTACAACTTTGATATCAAAATCATGAAAGTCACAATGTAGGCAAATTAAATATACCAATCTCATTTGTAAATGGATGCAAATAAAATATTCTCACATCAAATACATCAATGAATTAGAAAAATACGTTGTGACCATATTGAACTTATCCCACAAGTTTAAGAACTGTTAATATAGCAAGGTACAATGGTACATGCCTGGAATCACAGTGACTTGGGAGGCTGAAGCAGAAGGATTATGAGTTTGAGACCAGATGCAGCACGTGCAAATTAGTGAGATCTTGTCTCAAAATAAAAATAAAAAAGGAGTTGGGGGTAGAGGTCAATGGTAAAGCACTTGTCTAGCATGTGAAAGGCCCTCGGTTCAATTCTCCAGTGCTAAAAAAGAAAAAGTTAATTTAAAACATTATTAACATAGTTGACCATGTTAACAAATTAGAGTAATAACCTATTATTATCTTAGAGATGTGGACACAGTATTTCAGAAATTCAAATTAAAAGACAAAAAACCTTAAACTGAGAACCAAAGGGCATTTCTTTAATCAGATAGGAAATCATCACCAGAAATCCAGAGCAAAATCTTATTTAATGGTCCCTTCTAATAAATGTAATGAAAATCAGAAACAAGACCAGCATGCCTGCTACTCCCACTTCTATGCCACATGGTACTTGTATGAGAAAGATAAAAGAAAAAGGATTCAAAAAGAAGAAAAAGTCTGTCAATATCACAGATAAAACAGTGGCTAAAAGAGAAAAGCCTGCAGTGGTAGCCCTGTGGCATCTGATCCCGTCAGATCTCGGAAGCTAAGCAGGGTCAGGCCTGGTTAGTACCTTGATGGGAGACCGCCTGGGAACACCAGATGCTGTAGGCTTGGGAGAAGGACCTGGCAATCCCCTCCCAAAAATCAATCTGCCATTGAAAACCCTATGAACAGCAGAGAAGCACTGACAATAGTGTTTCCCCTGTTGTACAGAGAGAGGGTCGCTATGAGTCGGATACCGACTTGAAGGCACCTAACAACAACAAAAGAGAAAATCAAAATACAGAACAACAATAAAAAAAGAATTCATTAAAGTTATTGGATGTAAAATTAGTACACAAACAACTGGTATTTATATCTAATTAACAACAAAAATGAATAAATGGTGATTTAATTACGAATTGAATACTATACAGCAAGAGAAGGAAATCAACTGGGTTAACTTGTATCACCACTGATAAATTTCAATTAAAACTTTCAGGATAGTGCAACTCTGAGGATAGGGGACAAGATGAAAGTGAAAAGTGTGGATTCTGTAGAACTCTGTGGTATTTTTCTTAAGAGAGAGATTTGAGGACTAGGGATAGCTCAGTGCCAGAAAGTTCATGCATGAGGCCCTAGGTTCCAGTCCTAGAAAGTTCATGTGTGAGGCCTTAGGTTTGAGCCCTAGTACTGCAGAAAAAATAAAAAGGGACAAAGAGAAGAATTCAGAGTGCATATGGAAAAATGTTAGCATCTGTTAATTTTGCTGCTGTTGTTGTTAGGTGCTGTTGAGTTCATCCAACTCATAATGACCCTTATAGTATTTTTAATGGCTGATTGTTTTGGGACTGCTTCCAGAGTTGGATTGCTATGTCCCCCATTTTGTGGTGCTAGGGCTTGAACCCATGTCCTCAGAGAATGCAGAACAATGCTTTATCAACTGAGCTAAACCCAAGCCTCTGTGTTAATTTTAGTGCCTATTATGTTATTTCACTACCTGTTGCATATTTTAAATATTTCATTATTAATATTTAAGAAGGAATAAATATGGGGCAAAACTTGAGGTATGGTGGCTAATAGCTTTTGAGACCAGCTGGCTATCAGGTGCTCTCATTTGGGTAGCCACCAGTGAAGGGCTGTAAGCAGTCTGTTTTTTGTGGATTTCCTAGAAAACACCAAAGAGTTTTGCTGAATGTAAAACATCAGTTGCCCTTCCTGACAATGTTCTGTACTGGAATATAAGTTCACAGGATCACATGCCCCCCTAAGACACAACACATAGGCAGACCATCTTTGAATCTCTGAGGTCCAGGACCTGGCTTCATACACATGCCATAAATGTCTTGCAAGAGTGAATGAAGAAGTTAGTTATTGGTTATTGGTTTACACTGTTCTATGTTGTTCCCAGACCCTTATAGATAAGAGAACTAGTTCAGTGCTCAGAACTTTGATGTGTTCTGGATTTACTCTTGGTCTTCAATTGTGTATTTGAACTTTAAGTCCTCTCAACTCTTTGGCAGGGGCAATCTGTAAAGCCATGGGTAAATAAATGTTCATTAAGCACTAATACTGTCTGCAACCACACCACCTTGGCATCTGATCTTGCCTGATCTCAGAAGCTAAGCAGAGTTGATCTGGTTAGTTCTTAGATGGGAGACCACTTAAGAATACCACGTGCTGCAGGCTAGGGAGAAGGACCTGGCAGCCCACTCCCAAAACAATCAGTCATTGAAAACCCTACATATGGTTGCTATGAGTTGGACCCGACTTGATGGCACCTAACAACAACAACAACAACAACAACAACAACAACAACAAAACAACAATAAGAAGAACGAATGCTAAGGACATTCTTTTCTTCAGCAACCACAATCAAGGCTCTTGCCACCCTTGCTTCCTTCCCTCTGCCTCCTGACCAGCTCTGGTGTCCTCCTGGGAGACCCCCATGTGACATGGTGTGTCCCTTCCTCTGGGCTCAGTGAAAATAATGAATCACCTCTTCAGTGGTGATTGTTTCCTATCAGTGGGCTTTGCCATTCTTAAGTAATAAAATCTCTTTTTGAAAATACATGGATTTCTCACAACACTCCTGGATGTTGTCATTTTACACATAAGGAAATGAGAGGACACTGGATTGGAACACAAACCTAGCAACCCCCAATTCTATGATTTTTCAACATAATATGTGATAACTGAGTCTTATTATGATGTTGTTGTTGTTGTTAGGTGCCATCAGGTCGGTATCTGACTCATAGTGACCCTCATAGGGTTTTCAATGGTTGTTTCAGGATTGCCTTGGGAGTGGATTGCCAGGTCCTTCTCCCATGTTTGCGGTGCTGGGAATTGAACTTGGGACCTCAGAGACTGCAGCGCAGCGCTCTACCAACTGAGCTAAATTCCAGCCTATTATAAGGTAGTGTGCCACAATATGATTTTTAGGCATATACAGGTGAATAGGAATTTAGTCTTCTCTCAATATCTGTAGGGCAATTTTTCCAGGACCCCCCTCAGATACCAAGTCCTGTGGATGTTCAAGTTCCTTACACAAAATGGCATAGTATTTGCATGTAACCCACACATATCCTCCCATGAACTTTCAGTCATTTCTAGATGACTTATATACCTGTTCCTGTTGTTGTTAGGTGCTGTCAAGTCAGTATCCAACTCATAGCGACACTACATACAACAGCCGAAACACTATTGTCAGTGCTTCTCTGTATTCATAGGGTTTTCAATAGAGGATTGATTTTTGGGAGTGGGTTGCCAGGTCCTTCGTCCAAGCCTGCAGTATCTGGTGTTCCCAGGCAGCCTCCCATCCAAGTACTAACCAGGACTGACCCTGCTTAGCTTCCGAGATCTGACGGGATCTGACACCACAGGGCTTTGGCTGCAGGCGACTTATATACCTACTATGATGTAAATGCTATGTAAGTAGTGATTACACTGTTTTATTTAGAGAACAATGACAAGGAAGAACAATTTGTACATATTCAGTACCGACACATTCCCCCCTGCATTATCTTTAATCCCATAGTGATTTGACTCCATGGATACAGACCTCATAGACAGAGAAGGCTGAATGGATGTATTCATATTCCTACTGTCAGGCAATGGGACCATTTTCTATATGGTGTTTTTCATCTTGATTTTTTCCCCTTAAACAATATATAATATTTTCGGTTTCTTTCTTTCTTTTTTTAAAAAAATTTGTTTCTAAAGTGAAGATGAATGTGTTGGTCACATACATTATTTCCAGCCCCTCTGTTGACCAAATAGATCCTTTTGCGGCCTGTATAAATTGTAGCTTGGGGTATAACGTTCACCCAGCGGTGACCTTCATGTAATAATTATGGTCACAGTTACGATCATTCTCCTGTAGAGGTTTACTATGTACCGGGTACTGTGCTATACATGTTTGTTACAAGTATTTTTTTCATACCTCTTCTCAACAGGGCCCAGGGAGATAGACTCTTTATTCCCATTTTGAAGATAAGGAAACCGAGGAAGCTGCTTAAATCTCACAGGGAGCAAGTCCAGGACTCCAGCTGTGGGGATCTGATTGTAAAGTGTATGTGCTAGGCCAGATTTTCTCAAATGCATGTCATGTGATGCACCCAGGGAGCTTCCTAAGCTCCACATTTGGATGCAAGAGGTCTAGGGTGGGGCCTGAGCCTCCCCCAGGGTCCCAGGGGATGTTGTGAAGAAGACCCACAGACCAGGCTTTATGCACTGAGGCCCTGCACAGGGTGCAGCATTGCCTGCAGGCAGCAGTCCATCACTTGGCTCCTCACTGAATATGCCATTCACTAAATGAGCCTCCTTCGCTGCTCATTTCGAAACGTCAGCAATTCTCCATCTGCTGTGCAAAGGTACAGTAGCCACTTGGGAAAATGTAGGGTGGGGAGGAAAAACTCGTCTCATCTTTATTCATATAATCAGCAATGGTGCAAGAGCAAGGTGAAGAATGAATGACTATGGTCACACAGTGTCTGAACAAAGAAGGCTGAGCTTATTCAAACAAGGCCAAAATGATCCTCTTGCTTTGACAAATAAAGCTTCAGTAAAGTGAGGTTCCACCAGACGTACTTGGGCTTCTCTTGTTTTGATGGAAGATCTGATAAAGTGCATTAGCAGGAAAATAAGGGGGAAAAAATCTATCCTCGGAATGAATTCCCTGCTGACCTGAGGGGGAGAATTTGCTTTTCCGCTCTCTTGCGGTGTGCAAGATGCTCTGTGGATGGGGAGGAGAATGCTTAAGGTGGATCAATGATTTGCAATGTGTCTTCTCCCTTGAGTACGAGCCCATGCTACTTTACAAGTAATTGGAGATCCAAGGTTATATTTTATTTTCTCTCTGAAAAGAAAATGAAAAATGTATGTGTAACAAATGCAAAAATCCATAGCTTCCATTTCCAAGCAAAAGATATATAGCTTTGAGTTCTGATGACATGAGTGTTTCTGCCTGAGTTGTAGCTACACATCAGATTCCCTGTGGAAAGCACCATGGAGGGATGAGGGCTGGAATGGTGGCAGGAGGCTTTTGGACAAATCTTCCTCTTCATGGAGAACACAGGCACGGCTGCTCTTCCTGGGTCAGCTGGGGAAACCTATCCACAAACACCTCTTTGGATTTGAGCACCTTCATGTTCAAATACCCCCACATGTCTGTCAGCTTGTGCTGTGGGGGCTTGCGTGTTACTGGGATGCTGAAAGCTACACTACTGGTATTTCAGATACCAGCAGGGCCACCCATGGTAGACAGGTTTCAGCTGAGTTTCCAAACTAAGACAGATCAGGGAGAAGGACCTGGCAGCCCACTCCCAAAACAATTAGCCATTGATAACCCTATGAATGGCAGAGAAGCACTGCCAGATATGGTGTCGGGAAAGATGGCTGGGGAAGAGTTGCTTCCTCAAAGTAGAGTTGACCTTAATATTGGGAATGAAGTAAAGCCCCTGGGACCTTCTTTTGCTGATATGACATGACTCAAAATGAGAAGAAACACAGTGGCTGCAACAATGGGCTCAAACATAAAAAGATCATGTGCATGGCACAGTGTTGGGTAGTGTTTCTTTCTGTTGTACATAGGATCTCTAAGTCTGATATCATAGGCGACTAGAAAGGCACTTAACAGCAATAATATTCAAATAGCTTCAAAGACTCTATATGGCTTCTCAATTAAAGTCTAGGCATAGAAGCCCAGCGTTGGATGATCTTGCAAATCCACATATCTTCGGATGATGCTCCTATGGATCCTTATGCTTCAGCCAAACTAAATCACATGCTACTCAGGGTCTTGCACCACACCCCTTCCTCGAAACCCAGCCACTGGCACAGGATGTTCCTTCTGTCTTTCTACCTACTCCTGCCAAACGCCATGGCTCAATCACGCTGGCCTGCCATCGTCCAACTCAGATGCCACCTCCTTGCTGACACCATCTTTGGGCTCCCAGTCAGAATTCATTTCTTTACCTTTCAGGGCATTGAGTTAGTGTTATTTACAAATGTGCTTTCCCAAACTATGTCATAAGTTTCACATAGCTTTTAAAAAAAATCCTTCTAGTGCCTAGGTTAGTGATTTACAGTTAATGGAAAAAACATAAATATTAAACCAGTTGCTGTACTACTGTGAGTATTTTTCAATTGGCTTTGACATCCACATTCATTTATATGTAAAGCAAGCAACTTTTATCATTCTCATTTTCTAATGCATGAAACTGAGACTCAGAATGAGTGACTTTCCTAAGGTTACACAGAAGAGATGGGAATGGAGTGAAGAAAACCACCCGAAAGGACTCCTTGTCTGACTTGGCTTCCTCAGCAGTAAAGTGAAAATCTTGCCACCTGTAACCTAAAGTGGCAGGGCTGTGCTGGGGCGTGGAGAGGCCTGCGTTGATTTGGGAGGCAGGCTGGAAGGACTTTGTCGGGCAGGCTGTTTGGAGCAGTGTCATGAAAGAAAAGAGAGTGGGTTAACAGGAAGTGGGGCAGTGGGCAGTCCAGGCAGGACGTGGTGAGGAAAGTAGAAATGAAAAGATTGTGGTATGTGGTGGGAAGTGTTCTCGCTCCCCCCACCCCACCCACTGCCTGGAGTAGGTTCTTAGCATGTGTTCTGTAACTAAAGAGAGAAGGGGGAGGTAACTGGGAAGGACGGAAGGAGATTTGGAGCAGGAAAATTGCATCTGGATTAATGAAGCAGCACGATAACAGTCCCCAACGCTGGAGACGCACTAGGTTGTCAAAGCAACTTTATTGCATCAGAAGACAGGTGGCCCCTGGCAGAGGAAGGCATGTGCTCCCTTCTGCACAGCAGAGAGGATGGAGGTGCCCGGGGCCATTACCATTATTTTCTTGTCTTCATCCCAAATAAGCATCAGTGGTAAATGCTGCCTGGATTTTGATACTCAGTGGTGAAGACTTATAAAAGTCTACTTTGCCTGTTACTGACCCTCTTGCTCATTCCTTGAAGATTATAATGGTCTTAATCATAAAAACACAGAACAAAAAACAAGAGACTTGATCTCCTACTGGGTGGAGTGGTGCCCACCTGTAATCTCAGCACTAGGGAAAATGAGGCAGGATCGAGAATTCGAGGCCAGCTTGGGCAACACAGTGAGGCACTGTCACAAAGAAACAACCAAAGAGAAAGACAGACAGACTTGGGTTCTTGTCCCAGCAGCACCACTGGAACTGTGTAACCTTGGACAAGTCATTTCATTGCCGTGTCTCTAGTCCTCAGTTTCCCCAGTTGTCAGGTAGGGACCATAGTACCTATCTAGCTTCACGGGTAGATGGAGACACTGCCCAGGGACAACAGGTTTGAGGTACTTTGAAAATATGGCATTGAAAGCAAGAGTGGCTTCCTACTCAGAAAAGATAGTTAGAAAGCCTTTGCTTCAGATCTGGTATCTTGATTTTATCTTGCTTGTCCTAGATTCCAATAAATTGCTACCCATCACATCGCTAGTTAGTACTAGTTTCTCCATTAATGACCAATGTATTCGAGCAGCTTCGACCCTAGTGACCTGGCCGTAGGAATAAATCACAGCCCAGTGGGAGAGGTTCTATGCAAACCCATCTCATGGATTTATGACCCATAGAAAATACCGACAGACCCCCAAGGCCCTCCCCAGAAACACTCCCTGGGAGGCAACCCCTGAGGTCAGAACTCTAGCCCTCCACCCAACCTGGCTTGGCTCATGTTGCCTACTGTTTTCTGTTTGTTCCTTATGAAATCACTGTTGTTGTTGTTGTTGTTGTTGTTGTTGTTGTTGTTGTTAGGTGCCATTGAGTTGGGTCTGACTCATAGCCACCCTCACAGGGTTTTCAATGGCTGATTGTTTCCGAATTGCTTCAGGCATGGGTTGCCACGTCCTTCTCCCATTTTTTCAGTGCTGGGGATGGAACCAGGGTCCTCAGAGAGCACAGAACAGCTCTCTACCCACTGAGCTAAACCCCAGCACTATGAAATTACTAAGATGGGGAAACTTAACCCTTTGTCATTTTATCAGTGAAAGTGGGGTCCAATATTAATTTAACCTAAGGAGTCCACATAATGTGACACACAGCAGAACAAATAAGTCCCAAGTGTGCTTGCTCTTTACTTCCTCCCTTGCTCTGCCAGCTTCCTAATAAATGCAACCTACAAAGTTGCTTACTTGTGCCTGCTTTTCTGTTCGTAATCAGTAACATCAGTGCCTCTTCTTCCCTAGTGGCCCTCTATCCATCACTTAGGACAACCCTGGATGGCAGTCTAACAGTGTGCACTGCAGTGTGAGATTCCTACCTGCCTGTTTCTTCAGAGCTCTTGGAGGCAGGTTGCTCAGAAAAGCTGATGACATCAGAATGGGAAATACCTGCTCCAGAGGGGACTAGCCAAACAACCTCGGTTGGTTTTATTGCTGCCACATTCAGGAATCAGATGCCTGGAAAAAAATATGCTGATAAGATTAGACTGAGGAAACCGGGATGCCATCTGGGGTCAGGAAAAGATTTTTGTCTGAATGCCAAGCGTGGGGGCTGACAGACCCAGTCCTCCACTGGTGTGGGCACTGGGGATGACAAGTAGAAGAACCTCTCAGAGTGTCATGAGGGGAGAATTGGGAACTTTGGTGGGGGTGGGAGATGATACTGTGGCATGAGCCTTCTGCACTGGGCAGTTTAGAAAATGTTTTATTTGGGAAAATTTGAAACATAATTAGAAATAGAAACGTAGCATAATAAAGTCTCCAGGGCCCATTGCTCAGCTTCAACAGTTATTGACTCAAAGCCAATTTTGTTTCCATCACATTCATGCTCACTCACATTTCCTGATCCCCAAACTCACAGGGTTTTATTGAAGCAAATCCTCGATGTCATATTCCTGCATCAATAAATGTTTTGGTATGTATTCCTAGAAGTAAGAACTCCTGTGAAATATAACTATGATACCATTATCATATATAAAATTTACAATAATTTTTAAATTTCTCTAGCTGTCCCTAATTGAACTTGATACTTTGATTAATCTGAGATAAAATTTTAAATAATAATTAAAAAGAGGGAATGAGAGAAAGAAGAGAAAATGAAGACAGGAGAACTTAATCAGCATATCTTAATCATAGCATAAATACACATGATATACAAAGCTCTGTTCCGGGTTTTAAGGCACTGTGACCTCGTTTTGTCAGGAGCCATGAGTTGTGTCTGATTCATAGTGACCTTCAGGGTTTCGATAGCTGATTGTTTTGGGATTGTTTTGAGAGTGGGCTGCCATGTCCTTCTCTCATTTTTGTGGTGCTGGGGATTGAAGCCAAGGCCTCAAAGAGCACAGAACAGCACTCTACCAACTAAGCTAAACCCCAGCCCATGACCTCATTTTAGGAGATAAGAAAATCAAAGGACAGAGAGGTTAAGTCATTTGCCCAAAGTCAGTTCTCTCTTAAGTCTTGAAAATATAATTCCAACTCAAGTCTGGATGCTCCCAAACCCTGTCTCTATCTTTTATACTATACTGTTTCTTTGATAACTTAATTATTCTATTAGTTGCTCTTCTCTTTATTGTGACAAAGAAATCTGATAGAAACAACTTAAGGGAGGGATGATTTATTTTGGCTCGTGGTTTCAGAGGTTTCAGTCCATTGTGGTAGGGAGGGTGTGGCAGAGAGGAGCAGTTCACATTATGGTGGGAAGGAAGCAGAGAGAAAAGAGGAATACAAGAAGGGGCCCAGCAGATACAACCCCCAAGATGCCTCCAGGGACCTACTTCCTCTATGTAAGCCCCACCTCTGACCTTTCATTACCTCTTAATAATACCATCATATTATAAATCCATCCAGGGATTAATCTATTCATTAGGTTGGTGCCTTCATGATCTAGTTGTCTCTGGAAATATCCTCACAGACACACCTGGAGATGTGCTTTACTAATCTAAGCATTTCTTAATCCAATCGAGCTGACAATCAGGATGAACCATTGCAATTATCTCCTAGGGACTCTTGGAAAGAAGGAATATAGGAAGGGTAGAGGGAGTAAAACATGATTAATTATCATCAAAAAGTAGTCAAATATAATTGCTTTTCAGCCGATTCTTCTAGACTTAAAACTTAGCTGTGCAGTTGGGTAGATGAGAAGTTTCTTTCCTTCCTTGAATCTTGCTTTCTTCCTCTGTAATATGGCATGTTCAATGATTAAAGTCAATAACTGAAGTGGTCAATAAGTGGCCATTACTATTATTACAGCTAAGGAATGGAGATGGTGAGAGAGAAGGCAAGGGGTGCCTTCCACCTTCTTTGGCAGCCTAGTGTTTGTGAGGTACTAATAGAAGGGTCTCTGAGAATCAGAGAAGATGACTTTGGGAGAGATGATGAAGCAAACAATGGGGCTTAGTGAAGGAGGTGGAGGGTAGGGAGGAAGGAGAATCCAAAATGTCCAGGGTCAGCACCTCCCCTTTCTAATGACAGGTGCAGAGATGGGGAATGGAGACACTCGTGGTGGGGTTTCCCTGTCTTTCATCAGGAGGCAAGCAGAGCAGTGTGGAAGGTAGGGAACTGAGCCACAGAAAAGGAGTAAGAGGGAATGAATGGAGCTTCAGACAGGTAGAAGATAATTGAGAGATTCTGTTTTGCTTTTAAATCAATTTTATTATGTATATTTAAGGTGTACAAGATGATGCTATGGGATAACACAGAAAGATGGTTAGTATAGTGAAGTCAACCCACGTGTCCATCCTCTCATATAACTAATGTGTTTTTGTGTGTGCCAAGAACAGATAAAATCTGTTCATGTGGCAGAAATCCCTGATACAGGACACTTTTATTACCTGGAGTCCACATGCTTCACATTAGATGTCTAAGTTTGTTCTTCCTACATATCGGGTACTTCGTATCCTCTGACTTAATATCTGCCCATTTCCTCCTCCACACCTGGCCTCAGTCTCTGGTAACCACTGTTTAATTCTATTCTGAGAGACCTTCTTCATCAAGAAAATATTTGTTCAGAACTTCTTCAAGAATGTGAATCTGACTGTGGTATGCCAGGCAAATTAGATAAGAGGAGATTGGGAGGCTGGGATACATGTGGATGTGCATATGTGCACACACACACACACACACACACACACACACACACACACACACAGCAGATGCTACAAGATCCAAAAATACTCTCAGAGTCTTGAGGTGAAAGGATATTTTACAGGTTTGTGTGCAGCCTCTCATGCTTTAATATTTTTGCAAACCATTAACACTGAAATTCTAACATGCTGGCAGTAAAGTCTTCTGTCTCCAGAGGAAATGTATGTTCCAGATGTCTAAAAACACCTTGACTAACTATGGTCCCTTTGCAGAAAGAACCCATTGATCAAAGCCAAAAACCCTGTCCACAAGCAACTATGGACAGAAGCAATGATGGATGAGGAGAATGTTGCCAAAAGGGACTGCCATCAAAAATAGGCAAAGGAAACACTGCATTATTATAATAAAGTTAGCTAAGTGACCCAAAGAGCTGGGAGAACCTCAGGATGTAGGCTGACTTGGGCTGCTTGTTCAAGTAGGCACATACTTGAAGACTCTTAAAATGCCATTTTGAGTAGCGGCCATTCTGATAAAGAAATTTAAGCTGATGATAATGTCAGGAGGTTCATCCACCACCCATGTCTTTCAAAAGCAATCTCGTCATCTTTGGAAGGTTTCCTTTTGGCCCAAATAGAGGTTCAGTCATTGATTTTCTTTTAATCAGTTTTCTTTTCTCTTTTCTTTTTCCTTCCTTCCTTCTTCCCTTTCTTCCTTCCCTCTTTCTTCTTTCTCTTTCTTGTCTTTCTCTTTCTCCTTCCTTCTTTCCTTCCTTCTTTCTTTCCTTCCTTCCTTTCTTTCTTTTTTTCTCCTTCCTTCCTTCCTTCCTTCTGTTTCTTCCTTCCTTCCTTCCTTCCTTCCTTCCTTCCTTCTGTTTCTTCCTTCCTTCTTTCTTTCTGTTTCTTCCTTCCTTCTCCTTCCTTCCTTCCTTCTTTCCTTCCTTCCTTCCTGTTCTTTCCCAAGGCCTTGCATATGCTAGGCAAGTGCTCCATCACTGAGATGAATTCCCTGTCCTCTTTACTTTTTAATTTTTATTTTAGGACAGGATCTTGCTAAGTAGGGCAGGCTGCCTTTGGCCTCAAAGTTGCAATCCTCCTGCCTTGGCCTCCAGATTTGCTGATATTACAGGAATATGACCTGGTGGGATTGCACTGCGCCCTGCCCAATCACTGATTTTCAAAGAGTAAGATTATTAGAGTCATTAGGTTGAAGTGAAGCATTTGGGACATCCTGCTCATGTTTGTTCTTCCTGTGGAAGGACAACACACACACACACACACACACACACACACACACACACACACACAGAAAGAGAAAGACAGAGACAGAAAATGAGAATCATACAATCATGGAAAAGTTTAAATACTGTGAAGGAGATCTCATCAAATGCTTTCATTTCCCAGTTTAACAAAACTCACTTTCAGGGAATTCTCCATCTCTCTTGCCTGCATTCCACTGTTGTAATTTAAACCAGAATTACATATTTACAATCACTTTTAATAAGCTTTACATAAGCACCTTGCAAACATTCAGTCAGTGCGCTGGGAGAGCACTGTGAGATGATAGGACCCATTTCCTGAGACTCGAACATTCACTTGCAGTACTGAATGATGGCCTCAGAGCCACTGGTGGCTTCTGGCTTAACTCCACAATCTCCATCAGGATTTAAAGTCACTGATAAGTATATCCAGTCATACCTATTTTCCTTTCTTCCTTTGTTTCTTCTTTGTTTGTTCCTTTGCTCTTCCTTTCCTCTCTCCCCTGCCATTGTCACATATCAACCACATGTTCAAAACCAGAGGATTTCTAACCTCTTACTCTTTGTCTTCCTTCCTCTTTTGAGATATATATGCTCTATGAGATCAGGTTTTCAAACAGTAATGCTCCCCTCTCTAAATGGATAGCTAAGAATTCATTCATTCTTTCCTGGGAGCTATTGTAAGAAAAGAGATGGGGATTAATTCTGATTCCTATGGCATGCTAGGACTGGGATTTAGCTCAGTTAGAAAAGCACTGCTCCGCAGTCTCTGAGAACCCGAGTTCAATTCCCAGCGCCACAAAACGGGAGAAGGATGTGGCAATCGCTCCTGAGGTAATCCCAAAACAGCCAATGAAAACCCTCATTGAGGGTCACTATGAGTCAGATACGACTCCACGGCACCTAACAACAACAATGGCATGCTAGGTTATGAGAATCAACCCTTCCACTAAATGCAACAACCACAACAAAAAGGCTACCATTTTAAAACATATTCTTAACAGCCAGAATGGCTGACAGCAATAAACACTAGGTAAAAAATCTAAGGGAAAGTGAGAAACGGAGGTATGCAGAGCTCCAGAGTTGCCTTGAGTCTCCCTGATCCTAGAAAACCTGGCTACGGTCTTGGCAGACGTGAGCAGTAATGGAGAAAGAAGCCGAGGAAGCAGTCTCACTCAAGCTAGGGAGTCTGATAAGAAACCATCTTTCCAGTAAGTTAGGACCCAGTGTGATGCACCTTCAGAAAAAAGAGGAGGGAGAAGTAAGCCTGGCCTCCAGTCCAAACTTCAGGGGAAGTTTCCTCAAACACTGCTAAAGGAACTAATACAAGAGAAACAAATGTGTCCAGGAGGTTGTGGATAGCAGATGGCCACCTGGGGTTTGCAGATGTGCTTGGTATTGTCTAGATGGGCCAGGGAACTTGAAATAGTGAATTTAGTTGAAGTGGATGTAGAATGGTAGCACTTCAACAAGGGAAAATACAGGCACATTCTGGAGGAAGAAGTTCTTTGTCCTAGACTGCAACCAACCTCCCACAAAGACCTTTTGAAAGATAGTAAACAGGGCACAGTAAAACATGAGAACTAAAAAGGAAGCAAGGCAAGGTGAGTGAGAGCTGGCAGAAATAACAACCAGCAGGGGGTGGCCCATAATGATTTTACTTATGCCAATTATCAGACAGAAATTATAAGAGCTATGACTTATTTCTGCATTAAAAATATAAAATATGAGATCACTTGTAAGAGATGAAAAAAATTTTAAAAAGTGTCCTAACAAGTTATAAGAAAAACTAATAAAATGGCCTAGTACGGTAACCATAGTCTACAATGAATTAGATATATTTCAAAAATAAGAGTTTGAAACTTTCCATCACACAGGAATGGTTAATGTTGAAGGAGACGGAAATGCTAATTATCCTGATTTGATCATTTCACACTATATGCATGTATCAAACTATTGTGCTATCCTCCATAATTAAGTACAAATATGTGTCAAAGTATATAAAACTAGCTAGGCGTGGTGGTGCATGCCTGTAATCCTAGTGACTTGGGAAGCAGAGGCAGGAGGATCGCAAGTTTGAGATCAGAGGTAGTCTGCATAATTTAGAGAGACCCTGACTCAAGAAGTGAAAAACAAAGGGGGCGCTGGGGGTGCAGCTCAGTGGTACAGCACTTGCAAAGCATGCAAGTGTGAGGCCCTAGGTTCAACCCCTAGTACCACATAAATAAATAAATAAATAAATAAATAAATAAATAACTAGATTTGCTTAAGCAAACAAACAAAAAATATATAGAGAGAGAATTGAAAAACACAGTAATAGGAAATAAAATGAAATACATGATGGGATTACTAGCAGATTAGATTCACATGAGCCAAAAGGTAGATTTAAAAAAAAATTTCAAAATGTAGCACAGTGAGGCAAAAAGATGGAAGATACCAGGGAGAAGTAAAGAAATTTAAAAGATATAATTCCAGAAGGAGCAAGGAGAGAATGAGGCACAAATCAGTATTTAAAAAGTTTGAAGAAGGTCCTCAGGACACATTCAAAATACCTAAAAATGACAAAAGATGAATAAACAAAGTTAAACCGCACCTGGACTTGCCAAAGGCAAACTGAAAAGGACTAAAGACAAAAAGAAAGGTTTAAATACATTGAAAGGAAAAATGGCAAATGACCTGCAAAGAAGCAACCATGAGGCCAACATTAGATGTTCAGCAGACAGTATGCAGCCAAAAGGAAATAACCTAGAATTCTACATGTAGCCAGAGTCCATTCAAGATAAGAGGTGAAGACGCATTCAAACAGAAAAGGTAAATTCAGTACCCAGAGACCTGCACTAAAGAATACGTACTTCAGGAAGAAGAAAAATGACCTGTACTTGGAAGTATGAATTACAAGAAGGAATGGAGGACAGGCATTAAAGAAATAGAAAAGATACACCTCGCAGAGTGGATTAAGAAATGTGAAATATCTAACCATATTGATATGTCTAATGGGCAGTTGATCAAAAAAGAGAAAGATCTGGGCACCATGGGGTTCACACTTGTATTCCCAGTGATTTAGGAGGTTGAGGCAGGATGGTAGTGAGTTTGAGGTCAGAGGCAGCCTGTGCAACTTAATGAGACCCTGTCTCAAAATAAAAAAATAAAAATAACAATATAAAAGAGCTGGAGGTGCAGCTTAAGGGTAGACCACTTTGCTAGCAAGTGCAAGGCTAGGGTATAGCTCCCTAGTATTGAAAAAAAAAAGGGAAATAAACAATATTTACAATAAGAAGGGAGTATAACTACAAATGCTGAATTAAAAAGATAGTAAGAATATACTATTAGCAACTTCAACAAATTTGAAAACCTACCCTCCTTAGGAAATATGGAGCATTTTAAAACAAATACAAAAAGAAATAGATACCTTGATTAAGCTTATTACATTAAGGTGAAAATCAAATTAATAGTTAAAAATCTTCCCATAAAGAAATCATCAGACTTAGTTGGTTTCCCTAATGAATATTACCATAATTTAATGAAAAATTCTAATCTTACAGGACTATTTATAGAACAGGCAATGAAAGGCAAAAGACTCCCTAAACTCATTTTATGATACTAGCAAGATTCTGATCTCTAACCCTGGTAAGGAAGGCTAGGGTAGGAAAATTACAAGCTGCTCTCACTCATGTAGCTTATGTAAATACAAAAATTCTAAATAAAATAATAGCACGATTTACCCAACAAGATTGGATTTATCTGAAGATTGCAATTGTTTAATAATAATCGGGAGAATTAAATTCACCAAGCTAAAGGAGGAATTCAAAAGGAATGCTATGGATTAAATGTTCATGTCTCCATCTCCCTCTAAATTCATATGTTGAAACCCTAATCCAAAATGTGGTGGTATTTGGAGATCTGACTTTGGGAGGTCATTAGGTTATGAGGGTTTTACCTTCAGAATGGGATTAGGGCCTCTCTCTCTCTCTCTCTCTCTCTCTCTCTCTCTCTCTCTTCCCCTTTCTTTCCTTTCTCCACCATGTGAGGATACATTTGGATGGATTCCTCTAACAAACCAGATCTGCTGGCACCTTCTGTTTTTTTCAGCCTCTGGGACTTTGAGAAATAAATGTTTGAAGTTTAAATAATTCAGTTTACATACAAAAAGTGATAAATAAAATTCCACATCTATTCATGATATTAACTTTTGGAAGCTTAGGAGGGAGTTTCCTTAGCCTAATAATACACTGTGAGAGATGTTATCTATGTAGAACTTTTAGAAGTTGAGTTGAATTACAGTAGCAATGTGTAATGTGACATTCATGTGTACATGAGACAGTAGTTAGCAGAACAAGCATGTGACATGTTCGTCAAAGAGCAAAATGGAAAGTTTTTGCCCCAAGATGTGTTTACATTTTTGGTGCCCTCTTTATATAATATTTATGAGTAGTGTTTTATATGTATATACTCTAAAACAAAGATTGTTGCTTATAGAGCAATGTTGAAATCAGTCCTACTCATTACTTCTGGTCAATATTACACTATATAACACAGTAAAGAAAAAGAGATGTAAGGATTTCAAAAGAAGAAACAGAACTGTCATCACTTGAATTAGTCAGAGATTTGAACAAGTTTACTAGGCATAAATCAACATAAAATTAATTGCATTTCTCTATCTTGGCAATAGTTAGAAATTATTATCTAAAGATGGTATCATTCGTAATGTCATCGAAATATAAGGTAGCTACAAATAAATCAATATGCTTATAAGCTTGAACATGCTTATAGTAAAAATTGTAAACTTTTATTGGAGGATATTAATAAAGACCTATATAAATGGAGACACTTATTTGTTTATGAATTAGTTGATCATTAAAATGTCCATTCTCCCCAAATTGATCTGTAGATTCACCGCAAATAATAACCCCCACAGGCTGTATTTTTATTTTGATGGAATTTGACAAAACATGCACAAGCCAACTAAAAGCCAAGAAAACTCAGAAAACTCCTAATGAAGAGAAGATATTAAGAATGAATGTGAGCTGGCATTGTGGCACATGCCTGTAATCCCAATGACTCAGGGGTAGGAGGATCACAAGTGTGGAAGAGCACTTGGAAAGCATGTACAAAGCTGTTCAACCCCCCAGGAATGCATAAAGAAAAAGAATGAATGTGAAGCTATAGTATGCTATTAAGTAATTGCAGTGCAGGGGTGGCTAAGGTATAGAAAACATAAATCATTAAAAAGAAAAGAGAGCTCATCAACAACCCCACATATGTATTTACATGTGATGCATAACAAGGGCTGGGGATGTTTCTCAGTGATAAAGCACTTTCCCAGCAAGTACAAGGCCCTGGGTTCAGTTCCCCGCACTGAAAACACACACACACACACACACACACACACACACACACACACACACACACTTAGATCAATGAGGGGAAGCAAGGTTTTTTGATAAAGATTGTTGGAAAATAAAATACTAATATGCATAAAAATAAAACCAAATCACTATTTTCATAATGTAAAGAAAATCCATTACAGTAGATCAGACACTTAAATATAAAAGTAAAAACTATGGAAGGTTTAGAAGACAATTTTAGACACTTCTCTTTGCCTCTGGTAGGGAAGGATTACTAGGTAATTCAGAAGACATTCAAATTGTAAAGAAAAAGATTTATTAAATTGTCTATCTTAAAATTAAGAATTTCTGTTTATAAAAATATAGTAAAAAGAAAGTGAAATTGAGCCACAAGCTAGAAGAATTTGTAGAAACAGAAGGTTGATGTCTATTCAGCATCTATAATAACTCAAAATGAGCAAAAGCTTATAGATCACCAAGAAAATGAATATTATGAACAGGTTTTGAATTTCATTAATACTGAGATAAGTAAAATTTAAAATTCAAAGGGAGCATTCTGCTTCATACACATTAGGATGGCTTCCACCAAGAAAAAAATAAGCAAGAACAGGAAACAAGTGCTTTTAAGGATGTAGAGAAATTAATGGTTGTTGAAAATGGTATAGCTTCTGTGCAAAACAGTAAAGTGACACCTCAAAAGTTAAAAATGGAATTACTGAATTATGTAGAAATTCCATTTCTGGATACACACCCAAAAGAATTAAAAGTAGGGTCTTAAAGAGATATCTGCCCATCCATGTTTATAGAAACATGATTGACAAGAGCCAAAAGGTAGAAGATATACAAGTCTCTATTGACAGATGAATGGATAAGCAAAAATGTGGGCCATACATATGATGGAATATTATCCAGCCTTTAAAAGGAAGAAAACTGACACAGGCCACAACATGGCTGAACCCCAAAGGCATCATGCTAAATAAATAAGCTTGTCACAAAATGACAGGTACTGTATGATTCCACATCTGTGAGATATTTGTTGTTGTTGTTAGGTGCCGTTGAGTTGGTATCTGACTCATAGCAACCCTCATAGGGTTTTCAATGGCTGACTGTTTCGAGATTGCCTTGGGAGTGGATTGCCAGGCCTTTCTCCCATTTTTGTGGTGCTGGGAATTGAACTCAGGACCTCAGAGACTGAAGCACAGCGCTCTACGAACTGAGCTAAATCCCAGCCCCTGTGAGATATTTAGAACAGTATAATTTGTAGTAGAATGGTGGCCCCCAGGGGATGGGGAGGGAGGAATGGGTAGGGAGGAATGGGGAGTTAGCTTGTAATGGGTAAAGTTTCAGTTTTGCGAGATGAAAATTGCTCTGGAAATGAATGGTGGTTTGGTGGCCACATGACACTGTGAATGTACTCACTGTCACTGAACTATACACTCAAAATGGCTAAGATGGTAAATTTTATATTTATTTCATTACAATTTAAAAAGAATAAAAAGTAAATACAATGAAACATCTCACATCTATCAGAATGGCAAAATTTTAAAAGTTTGGATAATGGTATGTGATAAGTAGATGGGGCAACTATAAACACCACTTGGGGGAATGTGAATAGAGTCAATAACTGTGAAAACAATTTGGCATTAGCTCATAACATTAAAGATTTGTATACCTCATAACTCAGTTTTTACTCCTAAGTATAGATCTTAGAGCAACTCTCATACATACACACTTGTGCATTCTAGCACTATTTGTCATGGCAGCCCAAACAGAAAATAACCTACATCTGCATCAACTGTGGAATGGGCAAATACATTTTATGTGTTCATAAAATGAAATATTATACAGCAATGAAACATGGCTGAATTCTAAGAACGAAATTTTGACTAAGAGAAAAACAAGAACCCAAAAGAATATGTTATGTTGAGGAGATTGAATAATATACATTCAAAATTCACAGATTATATATAATACTCTGTGTAAAGACACAAAGGTTGCAAAGCCATATTGAAAAACAAAGGGATGAAACCAGAAACCCAAAGTTAAGGAGAGCATGTACCTTTGTGCAAGGAGCAGGGCAGGAGCTGGGACACAGAGGCTCTGGAGGATTTCAAAGATACTGGCAATGTTTTATTTATTAAACCTGAAGGTGCACAGGTAGTGGTAATATTTTGTTTTTTAAACCTGAAGTTGAGTATGTGATTCTTTACAGAGACTTTATGCCTTAAATCTGGTGTTGAAATGTTAATTTGTATCTTTTCAATATTTAACAAAATTTCTTCAGCATCAGCCCACAGGCTTGTTGGAAAGACGTGTCAAGAGGTAAACGACTATAGGCACAACTGCACACTTATATAAACCATATTCCTTTGTACATAGAGACACATTCTCCCCTTTTCAAGGTTGCCATTTTTATAAGAGAATAAAGAGAAAGTCTTCCAGAAGGGAAAAGGGAATTTGAAATACAAGGAAGAGAAGTTTGTAATCCGTGGTGAAGTTTCCGAAGATGGTGTGAGGGCAGAGAATCAGAATCCAAAACTCACAGGGAGGCATTGGCCTTGGCAAAGAGAAGAGAAAAGAAGGCGCAGATACAGCTGATGACAGCTATTTGAAGGATATCAGTAAGGTTTAGGAGTTTATCTCTAGTGGATTTTGGTTTTCTTTATAAAGTAGAAGGCAAGGATGTCTTCTGAGAATGAAGGATTGTATACAAGGTCATTTCAGAAATGATGAGAAGTTTGGAAGTTGGAATAAGGTAATAGGGCTAGAGCATGGGAAGGAAAGGTGGGAAAGATGGAGCATAGAGCCATACAACCTGAGAGTCCTAGGTCAAGGTCAGTCTTAACTTGTTCATAGTTCCTGCTCTCGGAGACACTTCTGACATCTGAGATCTGGAAGAACCATAGGTCATACCTTGCAAGAAGTCTGGACAATGATCTCTAAAGACTAAGTACTGGTGCTGGTCGGAAGGACAGTGTTGATGAAGGACCTTTGGAAACTTGGCCATAGTCAAATGGGTCATCACTCTGGTTTGGGGAAGCAGCTGGACATTGCTCACGTAGTAAAGGCAAGATAAAATGGTTCACAGCTCCTAAGGATCAAACACATGTGGCTCAATAGTTACTTACTGAAATAGATGGGTTGCATAATCTATCAGGCTGCCAAGAGAACTTTTTCCTAAGAACAATAGGTAAGATGTTCTCAGTGATACTGAGAGGGTGCTAGGATTTTGGAAAAATACAGAGGTATTTGCATTTGCAATGTGTTCGGTTATTTGCAAAATTATTGCGCTGGATATATAAACTCCTTTGCAGCGGCTTTGAAGATGGAATTCATTTGTCCAAGTAAAAATATTTAATTCTGTTATGCTGCAGTGTATAAAATATTTACATTGTTATTCTACATACACATTGCTTATATCCACTTGCATTTCTCTCTGATGCACTTTAAATATGTTTTGGACTCCTGACAATGTCATTCAAGCCAACTGTTAGAAAAGAATCACAGTGTCATGGCAGTGCCCACAGCCCCCAGATGCCAAGCCATTATCCTATTGTCTTTAGCCAAGATAGACCCCAAACCAGCCCAAATAAAGAGTCTTCACTGAAACACCCAGGAGGATAGTCACCAGTCTTTCCTAATCTTTACAAAATGTCCTTCAAACTCAGAAAATTCAGAATAGTGCACTTTCCTCCTAATGTAATTCTTGTTTGTTAAAATGCAGTATCTGGACAAGCGTGGTGGTGCATGCCTGTAATCCTAGCAACTCGGGAGGCAGAGGCAGGAGGATCACAGGTTCGAGACTAGAGGCAGTTGTGTAATTTAGCGAGACCCTGTCTCAAAAAAAAAAATAAAAATGGGCTGGGGGTGCAGCTCAGTGGTACAGCACTTGCAGAGCATGCAAGTGTGAGGCCCGGGGTTTAACCCCCAGTACTGCAAAAAAAAAAAAAAAGCAAAAGCAGTATTTAAAGAGAAAATCCCAAAATCACTGACAATGGACTATAAGCTCCAAATGTATAAGAGTGCAATAGCAGTGATTTAAAGTGGTGTGATATAAAGGGAAGATAATTGATCCAGGAGGACAAACTTGCCACCCTGGCCCTCTCTCACCCGAATAAAGTCAAGTGAACCAAGGGCACATCAATCCTTCCTGCCTAGCATCCTTATCGTTTTAGGATAATAAATGCTTTCTGATCCTATCTCTAAGATTTTACATAGGGTTAAATAATTATGCTAAGAAAAAGCTTTGAAAAGCATAAACTATGAAACAAAAATGAAGATTAAAAACTATTCATGGCCATGTTGTTACCAATTGGCTGGCTAGGGTACTTTTGCTTTAGGAGTCATGAGTAGGTGAGGAGAAGGTCATTTAGAGTTCACTGAGGTCTGTGGTGGCAAAGCTATTTGGAACAGTCATGAGTGTGACTGGGCCTTCTGGAGCCAGAAGTGTGCTTTGGCAGCAAGTAGCCATGGTTGTCATGTAGCTTCCTCAAGGTGTCTGTGGAGTGTTCAAAGCAGCTGATGCTGACGTGAGGGCAGTCCAGCTGGATGCTTGGTTGTGACTGCTTACCTGATAGTCCTTTGCTAAAGGCAGCTGGGGTACCAAGGAAGGAGGTAGCAATTGTCATTTAGGAAGTCAAATCTTCTTGGCCTTAACATCTTAGCTTATTTAAAGGAAAAAGAAATAGTAGGAGCACTTACAATAAAGGTCCCTGCAGCCGTAGCACTGTGGCGTCGGATCCCATCAGACTTCAGAAGCTAAGCAGGGTTGGGCCTGGTTAGTACTTGGTCCCTGGGAACACCAGGTGCTGTAGGCTTGGGAGAAGGATCAAGCAACCCACTCCCAAAAACCAATCAGCCATTGCAAACCCTATGAATAGCAGAGAAACACTGATAATAGCATTTCGCCTGTTGTATGTAGGGTTGCTATGAGTTGGACACCCACTCAACAGCACCTAACAACAGCAGCAACAATAAAGGCACATTGTTAACAACAATGCATACTGCCTTGAAGCTACACAATGAAGACTAGATGAAACCCCATTAAATCATTTCAGTCATCACCCTCAATTCCCTATCCTCCCATTGAAGCCTTGTAGGACAACCAGAGAAATAGATTCCACGTGATCCTAAGGGGGGTAAACATTGTTAGAATGTTGTTAAATATTGTTAAAGCACTGTTAATGTTAACAATGCACCTTTATTTTCTCTCATGGTTTCCTTCTGAGTACCACCCCCCTACCCCCCAACTTGGGCTACCAAGTTGTGTCAAACTCATAGTAACCCTATGTATAACAAGATGAAACATTCCCTGGCCACATGTCAGTGCTTCTCTGCTATTCATAGGGTTTTCAATGACAGATTGTTTTGGGATAGTATCGGGAGTGGGCTGCCAGGTCCTCTCCCATTTTTGTAGTGCTGGGGATCAAACTCAGGGCCTCAAAGAGAGCAGAGCAGCACTCTACCAACTGAGCTCATCTGTCTCAAAGCATTGGATGAGGAATGTCATTAGGGATTTACCTTCTTTTCCTATCTACATCCCTGAAACCTGGCAGTGGATTGGCTCTTCTTTTTCCTTCTGAGGTTAACAATAACAATAACAATAATAGTTGGTGTCACATTCAAGATTGGATTACAGGGCTCTCACAGTTCCTTCCTCAGTTGCCATTTCCCTCCCTCCTAATTCTGCCATTTCACTGCTCCATAGCAGCCCTAAGTGTACTTCTACCGGACTGACCTATTCATTGCCTCCTGAAATGTCTTGTGCTGTCCATAATGGTATCTTTGCTGTTGATTTCTCTCCATCAGTAATACCCTTCCTTTCTCCTTGACAGATCCTTTGAAGGTAGCTGCAGCTGCAAAGCTACCCTTGCAGCCCGTCTTGTGCAACAACACCTACCCTTCCCATCCCAATGCCTACCAGGTCATGCCAGATTACATTCAGATAAGGGGTATATCCTCAACAAAGATTATAAATTTATTGAGGGTACTGGCAATGCTTTTTCTTCTTTATTTTTTGCTTTTCTATAGCAAAAAAGTATGCATCTTGAAATGTTCAGTGCTATAAAGACTTAGGTAATATGGATAAACTGAAGAAAAATGCAAGACATTGAAAATGGTTCTCTTTTTTGGGGGTGTGTGTAAAGAAAGAAGATATAAAATTGGCTTGGACACTCTATGAATTGAATTCTATTCATTATTTTGATGGCATCCTTGTCTTTCATTATGCCAGCTAATTAAGTGTAGTATTTATTTGTGGATTAATATGTTGTATATGTAAAATGTATGTGAAATAACCAGGAAGAGATGTGAGAGTAGCATGTTAGAAGGTTCCATTAGTCTGAATTCAGAGCAATAGTAATGTGCTTCTAAATACTTATTATTTAAAAAATGATGTATTGTTCACAGAACTACACTTCTACCACTCTGGAAACCATGAAAATGCTACAATGCTCATTATCTGCTAGCAGCAGCTATCTGCTGGAGAGGTCAAGACTCTGGAAGCCTAACACTTCAAAACAGGTTTGAATATTTGTGGTTATGACTAATTTGTTACATGCAGAGAAGTTATGGTTTAGGGTATCATCCTGGGTGTGGAGAAGGATCCTAGAGTGATGAATTAGAGTGAGCAGGGCTGTGTTTAAGGGTCTGTATTTTTACTACTGTTCTTATCCCCAAGACAAATATCTGAGTTTGAACACAATTAGAATTGCATACGTGTGATTATATTTGCATGCATATAATTATCCTGTTTATTCATATTTTAGGAAGCATTTATGATGTTTAAATAACACATGCATCCCTAAAACATGAAATCAGTTTTGGAGGGAAGTGAGGGATGGCTTCAAACCTGGCTCTGAAGGCCTTCAAACAAGGCAAATACAATCAGCTTCAAGACTCACAGTAACCATAACATGAAAACAACCCGATCTTTAAATGAACCATGACTTTGTCTGACACCAAGAATAAGATTCTTCCAGGGATATTTACCAAAGAAGATACTGTAACACGATGGATAATGTCTTCCACAAAGTCCTGACAATAGCTGCTATCAGGAGTGAATGGGGCTTTTTTCTTACAGTGCTTCTCACTGCAAGTTAAAGACAGAAAAACAATTCTGCGAGGGACCCAAATTGTGCTGCCCTTGAATTAGCTCACTGACAGCCTGGTGTGACCCGATAGTGTCTCAGAGGCAGCATTGTCTAATAGAACTTTCTGTGATGACAGAAATATTTAAGCATGTCCAACCCATTATCCATGGGCTACATGTCGCCCAGGATAGCTCATAACGCAGCCCACAAAATCTTTTCACATTATGTGTTTTCTGGTATATATTTTCTTTGTGACTCCTCTTATTATGTGCATGCACTAACTTTTATTATGTAATTTATATGTGGCCCAAGGCAATTCCTTTTTACTTGATGCTGCCCAAGAAAGCCAAAAAGTTGGACACACTGGTCTATACTATCTGATCTGGTCATGTGGTCATCACCAGCGATGTGTGGCTGTTAAGTCCTTGCTGTGTGGCCAGTGGACTGAGGAGCTGAAGTTCAACTCTTATTTTATTTAAATGTAAATAGCTGTATGTGGCTAGTCACTACAGATCAGGACAGTGTACCTCTAGAAAAATGTCTGTATAATATGTCTTTCAGAATAGTATGTCTTGTGACTGAGATTTGAGAAGTGACAGGCTAAGGGTTCCTTAAAAGAGGGGAGAATTCTACCACTGGAAATGTTTCTGGGTCTGCTATGGCATGGAGAAAATCAGGCATTTGAGGCCTTAAAGGTCTATGGCACGGGGTGGATGTGTTTTCATTGCAGAAGTTTTTGAGATGTCAGTGCTCCCGGGCTATGTGGTTTTCATTAGAAAGGGTCTCAGTCTGTTCTGTGCTGCCATAACAGAATACTATAGACTCAGTGATTTTCAAAGAAAAGAAGCTTGTTTGGCTCACTGGGATGTTCAAAAGCCTAGCATTGGCATGAAGAGAAGGCCTTCATGCTACACCGTGTCACACAGCCACAGGGCAAGCAAGCGACCCAGAGAGAGAGAAAAAAGCCAAATCCTTTTTTATTTATTTATGTTTTTGGTGCTGAGGCTTCACCTCAATATCATATGCATGCAAACCCCGTGCTCTACCACTGAATTACCTCCTCATCCCCAAGCTCATCTTTTCATCAGGAACCTACTCCTGCAATATCCAACCCCCTCACTACATAAGAGCATTAACCACTCACCCAGTCATCACTCACAGGTCCCATCTCTTAATATGTTACAAAAACAATTCTCTTCAACATGGGTTTTGGAGAGAACATTCAAGCCACAGAAGAAATCGTAGTCCATGTCTGGCACTCTAATTTCTTTGATATGTTATAGACATATGCATGGCTTTAGCAACTTAACTTTTTAAAATTTACCAATAGTGTCAGCTTCCTTCTCTTTTTTTCCAGTAATCTTATTTTAGCAATAATTTTTAGTGTACAATTTAACGGGTACAGTTATGACATTTCCATAGATGTGCATCATTGTACATTGTCCACTTTCACTTCTCCCATTACCCTCTCAGGACTCCCCACTCTCAGCCCCTTCTTCCTCACCCCTTCTACTTACATGTCTTGTTTGTGTGTCTGACTGTCTGCCTGTCTGTCTATCTATCTATCTATCTATCTATCTATCTATCTATCTATCTAATCTATCCCGATTTTGCATAAAGAGAAAGATAGATGATATTTTCTTTCCTTTCTCCTACTACTCACCTTCCTTTTCTATGAATACCTAAGATGCTGAAATTTTTTGGAGAAAAATCACCTAAACATACAAATCAGCATTTCTTCAAATTCCTGGTGTTTGATGCTTTCCTGTGATTCTTCTATACACGCTCTTCTCACTTTTTCATTTTTCTTACTCTCATGTCTGGTGGAGAGGACCTTTTTCCAAAAGAACACATGTTGGTTATTACTTATTGTTGGGTAGCATTGAGTCAGATCCAACTCATAGCAATCCTTTGTACAACAGAATGAAACACTCCCTGACACAGTGCCATGCGCATGAGCTTTTGGATTTCATCCCAATGTTGCAGCCACTATGTTTCTTCTCATTTTGAGTCATGCCACATTAGCAAAAGGAGGTCCCAGGGGCTTTACTTCCTTCCTGTCGTTAAGGTAGACTCTTCTTTGAGGAGGCAACTCTTTCCCAGTCATTTCTTGAATGTCTTCCAGCCTGGGGGGCTCATTTTCCAGCACTATATTTGACAGTGCTTCTCTGCTATTCACAGGGGTTTCAATGGCAAATTGTTTCAGGAGTGGGCTGCTGTGTCCTTCTCCCTATTCTGTCTCAGCTGAAACCTGTCTACCATGGGTAGCCCTGCTGGTGTAGCTGAGATACTGGTGACATAACTTGCAGCATCACAGCAATAAGTATGCCCCCACACCATGAAAATCTGACACATGTTGGTTAATACTATGAATGGTGATCAACATTAGCAAGAGAGAAGCTGGCTTTTCTCTCAAGGTTTCTTTCTTGGTACCTTCCTCCCAGCCCCAAACACCAATGTCCTTTAATCATAGGTAAAAATATGGGTCTCTCCAGGCTCAACACAAGGGACAAAAAGGTTTCTCCAGCCTGCCCCAAGGAAGGGAAAGATGGAAATGGAACCCTGTAAATAGGCCAGTAGAGTGGACAGTGAAGGGGAGGTCAAGGATGAACCTTCTGGACTTCTATCCAAGGTGGAGAGTGATGCATTGCAAGGTCATCTAATGGACAAGAATTAAGAAACATATGATCCCAGCCATTGGACTGTGGTTGATCCTGACTATGAATGAGAAGGGGTCAGTATGGGACTGAACTATGTGCCTTCTACATGACACAGGGCAAGTTGGCAAGATCCCAATGCTTTCCTAATCCACTCTTTTCTCTTCTTCCTAGGTCCTGTCTTTGACCTCCTGAGGTGATCGTTGCATGTCTATCAGTAGGTAACATCTACTCCAGTGAGGAACTGGACAGGTGGGATCTCCCTCAGTGACCTGAATGTACTCCCCCATTTCAGATGCAGTAATGCATTCCCGTCAGTCCTCAGTTCTTCCCCTCCATTACAGTGAAAAGATCCCTTACTCTTCTTTGGGATTAATTACTCTCTTTGCATGCCAGATCCCATTTCTCATTATTTCTAAGGATCTTGCTCCATTAATCATCTATTTTTTCCCTCTATCTTCCCTCTCTCTCTCTCTCTCTCTCTCTCTCTCTCTTATCATCTTTAGCATTTGAGCATGCTCAAATCTTTCTTACATTAAAAAAAAAAAAAAAATTCCCTTGACCTCACGGACTGTTTTGACTATTACCTCTATCACTTTCCTGCCTTCTAGCTCCAAGCCACCTCAAAGACTGCCAACTTACCCTACCATCTCTTGCTCACTCCATTCACTCCTTCACTATCACAGTCTGGCATCTGTTTCACTGAGTTAACCAATGATCAGTTGGTAGCTACAGCTCACTGTATTTCTTCTTTTAGATGATTACCTGGAGTGCTCCCTTCTCTTGGTGCATTTCTCTTTAGGATGCTCCAGCCAGAGACCTGGGAGTCATCCTCTATCACCTACTATTCTGGACATTTGTTGATCACCTTCCTAGGGCATGCTGTTCTGTCTTCATCCTTTTCAATGCTGTTCTGAAATTTCCACCTTTCTAGTTTGGGTGAGATCAATCTTCAGAGAAGGGGGTGAGATCAATCTTGTCCTGTCTTCAGAGAAGGATCTTGATTTGCTTAATCCAATCAGCATACTTCACCTTCCTGACTACAGTGATTGTCTCAAGGATGAGTAAATAACCCAAGTCAGGCCAGTCAGGGTCAGTAAGGCCAATTGGGCCAGTAAGACCCAATCCCAAAAGCTTCGTTGAGCCTTGAGAGAAGTGGGTTTGTTTCCTACTCCTCAGGAGGTATACAACCTCAAGAGTTGTTGGCAGTCATCTTGGGAACACAAAAGATAGCTGGATAGTGGAGTCAGCACCAGGGATTGGAAGAATGGAGGAATGGACAGGGGAGAAAACAGCTTCTGATCATAAACCTTGAGTGCTTTCCTGTAGCTCCAGCCTGTTCTCAACATGCTCAGTTTCCTTAACCAGGAAATCATTCTCTCTCTCTCTCTCTCTCTCTCTCTCTCTCTCTCCCCCTTGTTTAGCCACTTGGGATCACCTTTTTCATCAGAAAGAGTTCTGACACAAGCTCCTACATCTAAATCATTTCTATGAGTATCCACAATATTTGGAAAGTCTGTTTACAATTTCTACAAAGCAGTTCTTTCACAATTTTAGTGAGCAAGTTCACCTCTAACTTAATAATAAAGAACAGTGCTGAGTGTCATAACAGGAAGTTTCATGGTAAGAAAGCTTCATGGCTGACTTATTTCAGCAGCTCAGTGATGTTGCTGGATTCCAGTCCTCGCCCCCCCCCCACTCCCCCGTAGGTTATGACATCGTCTGTATTGCTTCATCATTGAGGCTGGTAACAGGATGGATATAGCAGTGACTCACTCTGACATGCCATCTAGAGAATGAACAGAAAGCAGTCTTTCTATGGCTTTCACCTATCACTGAGGAAACCTCTCTCTGAGGATCTCCAGCAGACATCCTCTCACATCTCCTGGGCTAGAACTGGGTCCCACGCCAATCCTTGAAGGAGAGCTTCTAGGGCAGAGGGCTTCTCTGCAGCCTCCTGGATGTATGGAAGAGAGCTCTGTTGGGGAGCCAAGAGGGAGAGTGAGAAGCTCAAGAGGAAGTCACAGCAACTGCTATTTCACTCGTTTTTTTTTTTTTTTCGGTACTGGGGGTTGAACCCAGGGCCTTGCGCCTGCATTCTTTGCAAGTACTAGACCACTGAGCTGCACCCCCAGCCCATTTTTTTTTTTTTTTTTACTTTTTGAGACAGGGGCTCGCTAAATTACACAGACTGCCTCTGGTCTTGAACTTGCGATCCTCTTGCCTCCGCCTACCGAGCCGTTGGGATTACAGGCGTGCGCCACCACGCCCAGCGTGCTATTTCACTCATAAGGGGCTTTGTGACCTGGCTCCTGCTGACTTCTCTGGTCTTCTCTTTTGCTACTCAACTCCTTATACTTGACCTTCCAGTTCTATGGACTTAGGTTCTTTTCTTTTCTTTTCTTTTCTTTTCCCTCCCTCCCTCCTCCTCCTCCTTCTTCTTCTCCCCCCCTCTTTTCTTTCTTTTCTTTTTTCTTTCTTTCCTTCTTCCTTCTTTCCTTCCTTCCTTTCCTCCTTGCTTTCTTTTTTCTTTCTTTCCCTTCCTCCCTCTCTCCCTTCCTTCCCTCCCTCCCTCCTTTTCTTCCTTTCTCTTTGCCTCACTACATACTTCCTTGAATCCAGACCATTAAAGTGTGCTGCTGTTTATATTCTACAAGACTCCCATGTCCATATCTCTCTACTTGCTTTTTAGGATTCACCCTACTCGTCCCTGGATTACTTCAGAGAATTCTCCCCTCACTCCCAGGGCTCAGGCTACGCTTTCCAACACATATCTGTCTGTCCTACTGAAGTATTTGTCATTGTACTGTGACACCTCTTTGCTTCTTGTTCTCCATGAGTAGAATTTGATCCTTAGTTCAGGTCTTCATTTCTGATGTATCACACAATGATTGAGGCATTGTAGATACTCAGTAACTTGTTGTTGTTGTTGTTAGGTGCTGTCGAGTCAGTATCTGACTCATAGCGACCCTCAGAGGGTTTTCAATGGCTGTTTTGGGATTGCCTTGGGAGTGGATTGCCAGACCCTTCTCCCATTTTTGCGGTGCTGGGAATTGAACTCGGGACCTCAGAGACTGCAGTGCAGTGCTCTACCAACTGAGCTAAATCCCAACCCACTGAGTAACTAGTTTTTTTAAAAAACTAAATATCTAAAAGCCACACCTCTTCAAGCTCTGAGTCTACCCAACAATCCAAGGAGGGCACAATATTAGTCCAGTATTTACATTAATATGCTATTACTGTCAAGGGCAACTCAAAGCAGTATTTTTTTGAGAAACGTTCATAGATGAACTCTTAAAAATTACTAAAAGTTTGCCAGGCACAGTGTTGATGCATGCCTGTAATCCCAGTGGCTTGGGAGGCGGAGGCAGGAGGATCGCAAGTTCTAGACCAGAGGCCCTGAGTTCAAACCCCAGTACTGCAAAAAAAAAAAAAAATCAATTGACCATATATGTGTGGGACTTAGTTTAAACTTTTAAGGATGTATATATCTTTCCTTGAACCAATACTGCATTGTCTTTATTATTATAGCTTTATGTTGTTTTTGGATGCTGTCAAGTTGGATCCAACCCATAGCAACTTATGTACAACAGAATGATACATTTCCCAATACTGTGCCATGCACATGATCTTTTTATGTTTGAGCCCAAGGTTGCAAATATTGCAGCCACTATGTTTCTTCTCATTTTGAGTCATGCCACATCAGTAAAAGGAGGTCCCAGGGGTTTTACTCCGTTGTAGTTATTGAGGTCGACTCTTCTTTGAGGAGACAATTCTTCCCCAGTCATTTCTTAAATGCCTTCCAGCCTGAGGGGGCTTGTTTTTTTCAGCACTATATATGACAGTGCTTCTCTGATTCATGGAGTTTTCAATTGATTGTTTTGGCAGTGGGCTGCCAGGGCCTTCTCTCTAGCCTGTCTTAGTCTGGAAGCTCAGTTTAAACCTGTCCATTATGGGTCGCCCTGCTATTATCTGAGATACCAGTGGCATAGCTTTGTTTAGCTATTCTAGGTTGCATTTTCCCAGAAGCTTTAGAATCAGCTTGATTTTATAATCAATTTCTGTAAATAAGCCTGCTGATATTGTCTTCCAATCCATGATCATGGTATATCTTTCCCTCTGTTTAGATCTTATTTCATTTCTCTCAGCAATGTTTTATTGTTTTCTACATACAAATATTACATGTAGCAT
>VMDO01004189.1:0-129356 GCA_007922755.1 Pedetes capensis
AAAAAAAAAAAAAAAAGAAAAAGAAAAAAGCAGGAGATAAATAAACATAAGTAACAATTTTTACCCAGAAGATTGGCAAGGATTTAGGAGGTTCACAATATCTATTGGTGGGAGTATATAAAAATAGGTGTGTGCCTTATGGAAGACATTTAACAACATGAATCAAAACCTTCAGTCTAGAAACTCCAGTCCTAGGAGATTATCCTAAGAAAACAAGTGGACAGCTGCCTAGACACGTATGTGTGATGGTAGCAATAACAATATTTTGAATAATATTAGTGATGATCAAAATATCCTGGCAAAGATAATAAAATACAATAGAGCCATTTAATGTGAAAATACCAAACTGTTTTAATAACTTGAAATGATGTTCACAAAATATGAATGTGAATAAAGACAGTTATAGAACATTGAGGAGAGTAGAATTCTATTATATATGCTTGAACAGAAAGAAGGGAAAATTACATGCAACTATTACTATTAGTTTTCTCTGGTGTTCGGGTTACACTTGCTTTTTGTTTTATTTTTATGAGCTCTATGAAATTTTTTTGCCATGAATATATATTATATTTATAATCAGAAAACAGTAGGAATTCCATTTTTCTTTATAAACAAGTGCAAGAATAACATTGAAGCAGGAGTTAATAACCCAAGAGGACCCAGGGCAAGAGCAACTGTCTGTATCATACTCTAAGTCACTATCAAGTGCCAACTACACAGACTCTTCTCTGTGGATTCAAGAAGAAAAACTGACACACACAACTCTTTCTAACACCAAACTTTAAGAAAAGAATGAAAATGCTTGTCAGGAAAATCAGCAGTATTACTGAATAAATTAAAATATATTTTGCACTTCAGTTGCAATACAATATAGACACTTAAGCCCCACTTTTCCACTCAATCCCCATATTGTTCCTCTCCATTTATCAAACTATGTCAAATAGTACAACCAGACAACTTAGCATGAAGAAATATGGTTTTCTCTTATATTGGACTATGTCTTATTTGCATGCATCCTTATTTAGTTCTAAGTACTTTTAGTTAAAAAACAATAAGCTGTTTCATTTATTTCAACTTTACATATTAAGTATAGCACAAAATAATATGGTAAATGTATTCGTAATAGTCTAAAGCCAATAACAATAAATGCCACTTTACTTTTGTAATGTATAATTTTCCAATATTCTTTTGTATACACTGACATACAGTCTTAAAATATCATGTTTAGTGAAAGAGTAAGCATTTGAATTATGAGTAGCATCATTGTTGTTTCTATTCACGTAGATAAGCTACTATCAGAGAAGTTTATTTCTCCAGGGACTTCAAAGTTAATCAACTACAAATTCAGATTCATAGCCAGTTTTTGTCTATTTTTTTTAACTTCTATAAATGACATTTTTAATGAGAAAAATTGAGATATTGGAGCAGACTGATTTTATTTTTCTGCCCTCTGCATAAGAAAGAGCTTAAAAATTATGGATATCATACAGCTCAGTCTCCCATCTTATTGACAAGGAAATTAAAGCCCAGGGAGAGAAAGCAACTGTTCTATTTCAGCTGTCACTGTCAGAGTGGGAACTAAACCTTGAGTATCCTGACCTTTCCTACAGTATATTCCTTGTACTGTGCCACAAAATGAACCTGGGGCCCTCCATCTACAATAAGGTATAGTATTCTCTCATTCATTTAGCTCTAACCATAATCATTATTATTAAGATCTATTATTATTCTTATTGTATAAAGCGGTAACTTCAGCTTGAAGAATCTGTGACTCTTTAACACTTTCAATTATGAGGCCCAAGATTAGAATCTAGAGTCAGAGCTTTGCCTCTCTGAAATTAATGCAGTGATTTTTTTCTGTAACTAACTCTCAAATCAAAGGAATCCATTGCTGAAATGTCTTGGGACCATAAAATTTTATAATGATCTTATTTAAAAAAGACTCACAAATTGCAAGACAATTATTTCCCAACATGTGTGAGTGGGAAACTTTTAGAGCCTATATCTACTCAAAGTATCAGCTTTTTACAGAAAATTAAAAACTGAACTCAGAGAATAATGAAAGCTTACCACTGTTTGGCTTAGCAAGAAATTCAAGAGGGCTCTGATCCAGGTTAACCTTTGTATCATTACTATCAAGAGGCTCACAGCTTAAGTGAAAATCATCAATGTAAGCATCTAGGGCTTCAGAGGCAGAATAATATGGCTTTTCTTTATACTGGATGGAACCATCAGTATTAAAGGAGATGCTGTTCAGGATTAAAGTTGCTGGAGGACAAGGTGCAGAAGTGCTAACCTGAGGCTTCTTAATTGACTTTGCCATGGCTTTCTCAAAAGGGGCTGCATTGTCCATTCATCTTTCAAAAAACACTAAACAAAAAAGGTATACATGATTTCAGTTAAATAGGAATAGATGATAATACTCATAGAATCCTCACTAATCTTACATCATCCACAATTACTTTTTACAAGAGAAATTACTCTTTATCCCTCTTTAGGCTTTATGTATTCTGGGCTTTCAAGCAATATTTGTCAATTGAGAAATGGTTAGTTTCATTGGTATGGCTATCAGTGTAGGCTGTACTTCAGAAATATATTACAGAACTCAGATGAAGCTAGATGAAGCATAAAATACAGGTGCTGCTTTCCTTTGTCTTCAGTTTTACTCAACTGAATAGGTAGTTCTAGAATTTTGTGGTGTTTTTACTTGCTACGTTAAAACAAGGCAAACCTCCAGAATCATGTCCTGTTTTCTTCCCTACACTTGTACTCATTCTGCTCATGTGACAGGGAAAGCCACATATCAAGACAAGAACAGAATAACAAGGTCCCCAGCACAATAGTGACAACAAACAGAGATCAGGGAGTAAGAAGAGGTGAACCCTGAAAAGAGAATTTAGTGGAGAGTCATGGGTCCTCTGATCTTCTGCCCATTGGGCTTTGGTGCAAGAGCTGAACTGCTGTAGACATTCATCACCACTTTGCATCAGTTGCCTACTTGTCACAGAAACTACAAATGTCTAGTGTTATTGGAACTCTCAATTGCAAATTAAAAAAAAAGATACATGGAGATTAACTTGTCTGAACTATACAGTAACTAAGCAGCAGCCAAGGGTGAACCTCAGCAATGGATCCTGAGCTTGAGTTTAACCACTGTTCTAGGTCACCACCTCATGGTGCTGCAACTACTCACATGTGATCTCTAAAGGTTCACCACAGCTAATATGCTGGCAATACCTGCCATTGTTGGTTGCCTAATTTCTGTGGTCTCTAGTTCTAAACCACTTAGAGTATTCATTGATACATGCAGGGGGTGAGGAGGACATGCCATTCTGTTGATAATAATATATATGTAAATGACAAAGAGTAAGTACTCACTGCTCAAGTCTTTGAAGTGCAAGTGGATATGTTGTATTTTCAGAATGTTATAGTCTATGACATCATAATACCTAATTTTTTCATCTCTAGAGTATTTTTTAGTTTCCATCAATGTAATGGAGCTATACAGAAGCCTTGGAGAATTAGAAGAAAACTATGATCCACCTTCCCCGAAAATGCACCTCAGCAGACAAGCACAATGGATTCTATCATTCATGAACCTCATTCATGGTCTCTCTACATCTGCATGTTACATTATGAACATTTGTCTTCATCAAAGAAAAATCACTTTCTTTTGTCTTAAAGAAAAATCACTTTCTTTGATTAAGATATGTGAAGTAAGGATGAGAAAATAAACTAGTAAAAGAAAAATAAGAGTTTTATTAAGGAGGAAACAAAAAATACTTTACATCATATATTTGTAGAGATAAAATATATTATTATTATTATTATTATTATTATTATTATTATTATTGGCAGTACTAGGAATCAAATCCAGGCCATGCATACTGGGCAAATGGTATACAACAGAGTCTCGCCCTCAGCCCCTTTTAACTTTAAAGGCTCAGATTCAGATGTATTTTCTTTGCAAATTATGATCATGATCCCCTTCCTCCTCCTCTGGATTTGTCAGTAAGAGTTATCATTACAGATGAAAGACAATGGGCTTTGGAAGGAGGGAGACCTGGATTAAACTCAGTTCAGTCTTTTCTGTGTGCCTAATCTCCTCTCTAATATGTGATTTCTTCATTTTAAATTTTGCTTAATAGCCAGGCACAGTAGCATATGTTTGTAATTCCAGCAACTTGGGAGGCAGAGGCAGGAGGATCATGAATTTGAAGCCATTGGTAGCCTGTGTAACCTAGTGGGACCTTGTCTCAAGATAAAAAGTAAATAAAAAGGGGCTAGGAGTGCAACTCACTGGCAGAGCACTTGCAAAGTACACATGAGGGTTTGGGTTCAGCCCTCCCCCTCCATGGTACAGGAAAAAAAATTTGTTTAATAATACTTAGAAGGTAGCCATGTTTATCTACTGCTGCTTACACTAGCAGGGCTACATTAGGGGCAAGACATTAAAATATTTTCCAAATAGCTCATAAGAACTATTGCCCTTCAAGTTCTCCCTCATTTCTCAACCAATTCCTTCTTGCTATTCAAGCCCTGGCCTGCTTCCCCAAGAATCTCTCCGACCTGCCCGTAATCAAGCCACTTACAGGCTACTGTCTGACTTTGCAGGAACCTGCGCCAGGCTATGGCCAATGTCTATTTTCTCTAATGCCCATAACTATAGACTGTTAAATGATTTGAATATCATTCCTGACAGGACATGGTATGCTGTTAAGTGTTGGTATTTTCCCTTCCTTGGTTCTCAGTGTTCTTTCCTCTCTGTTCTGAATATTTATCATAGTTTGACCCATACGATTACTGGCTACATGTCTTTTTCCCTCTCTAAGCTCAAACAAAATAAGGAATGGATGGGTATCTTCAGTTTCTAACCCATGACAGTTGCTCAATAAATGTTTGCTGATTTGAGTTTCAGCCAAAATGTTTCTTTCACTATAAAGCATTCTAGTGTGATTATTAAAGTCTTGAAAACATTCTGAAAGGTCAAGTCCTTTGGGTTTATTAGTCACCCCTGAGAAGCAACAAAACAGCTGAATACAGCAATGTACTGAAGTCAGGGATTCAATCAGGGAATGGCTGATTGCACAAAGAACAAGAAGTTTATGAAAGAGTCGGTGAGACTGGCACCCATATTGGTGATATTTTTGAGGTTCATTTTATGGCAAATCTTTAACACCAAACTGTCAACATGCATCCACAGTTCAAAGTCCAGTTTTAGCTAGAGATTTAAAGATGTTTCTTTAACTACCCAATAACATAAGTAAGAGTGTGAAGGAAACTTGATAAAACATATCCAAAACAATCTAAAACATTTCTAAAACAAATAAATATGCCAGATAGATTGGCAATCTTGAAAACTGAACACTGTTTATAAACTTTAAGTTTCATTGTATTATATACATGGCAACGTGTAAATTCATGTCCTTGGTTTTTCACTATTTAAGCTCACAGGCAACTGAAGAAAGGAATGAATATTTTTATAATTTAGAAAGCAAAAAGATCATACAATTAAGAAAAAAAGCATCAATACACTTACTAACTGTAAATCAAATAACATGTGGATTGCTTGGATATTTCCCCTTGCAATTTCATGTTTGAAGTTGGTCCAGCTCGATTCTCTTTGATAGCATTTTAAAAAATGTATACAATCTATACAGTCCTCAGTGTGCATCCATCTGCCAGGAGGCAACCTGAGTCCTGAAGAATATAGAATATCACAAATAGGAGGGCTAGAGAAAGCCATCACTCTGTACCTCTCATCACCTTAGCCTAAATTAGATTCAGTCTGATAAGCTGCGTCCTTTAAGCCTGTGCAGAGGATTCAGAGATTTCCACAAAGTTAAGCTTCTCTCCCTCATTCAATTCAATTAAATACAATTATTGACTGCTGATGTGCAAGGAACCATGCTAAGCACCATATAGGGAAACAACGATGGACCAGACATTATTTCCCTTACATGGAAGCTGTAGCCCAGTAGGAAAGATAAAAGCAGCATATAAATGAGTATAAACCAGTAAGGTTATAAATTCTATGGGAGCCTCTACAAGTGGCTGGAACACACAAAAAAGAGAAATTACCACTGTTTGACAAAACTGTGCAAAGTTTAAGTTTAGACAGTTATTTAAACTGGACCTTGAGAAAAAGGTTTCAGACACATGTAAATGAAGAAAGTAGATATACCAGGAAGAAAGAAAAACATAAGCAATGGCATTAAAGAGAAAAAAAAACATATCTATATATACATATAGAAATATATTGAATCTCCTTGAGTCCTCAAATATAGAGAGAAGAGTTTGGAAATACTGTGTTATGAATGAAAATGGTGAGTTTTAGGACTTGGTATTATAGCTTCTTACAGAAAAAGAAAATTAAGCCTCAGAAAGCTATTAATGAGATTTAAAGAAAAGAGATCTAGCAAGTGACAGACCTGGGACTGAAAGCTTTAAAGTTCATTTGTCATGGTTTGAATATAAAGTGTTTCCCAAAGATCATGTACTTTTTTTTTTTCTTTTTTTTTGGTACTGGGGGTCGAACCCAGGGCCTCATGCTGCATGCTGTGCAAGTGTTGGACCACTGAGCTGCCACGTCCAGCCCATCTTTTCACTTTTTTTTGAGAGAGGGTCTCCCTAAATTATGCAGACTGCCTCTGGTCTCGAACTGGAGATCCTCCCGCCTCTGCCTCCCAAGCCACTGGGATTACAGGTGTGCACCACCAAAGATCATGTACTTTAACATTCAGTCCCCAGTTGGTGGTGCTGTCCTGGGAGGTTGTGGAACTTTTGGAGGTGGGTCTTAGCTTTGCCAAAGTGATGTCACCAAGAGTGAGCCTTTGGAGGTTTTTACCCTGGACCCACAGTTCTGGTCTCTCTCTGCTCCTGGTCAGCTGTGTCATGAGGTCATCTGACACAAGCCCTGCCACTATTGGTGCCATGCCTTACCTGTCACCATTATGGGCTGATTCTCTGTGCCCCCAATAAGCCTTTCCCCCCATAAGTTTGTTTGGGTTTGTTTTTCTATTACAGAGTCAATAGCTGACTAATACAACATTCTTTCTACCATACCACACCATGTAGTCTTTGCCCATCTTCCCCCAGTAATCCAAACACAGTCTACACTGGACACCTCAGTCCATGATACCATGGTGGGTAGCTCCAAACACAAGTGAAAGCATCCTATCCTACCTATGCAGCCCTCAGAAATATGCATATCACTTTAAGCTACTGAAAGAATAATCCTCCTCCAAGTCTAGTTGGGTCATTGAACCATTGGGATATCTTATTAACCAAAGTCCATCTGTACCAGTGTCTTAGTGAGCTTTCCATTACTGTAACAAATACCAGAGAAAATCAACTTTAAAAAGAGAAAGGTTTATTTTGACTCATAGTTTTGGAAGTTTGAATCCATGATCAATTGCCCTATGGTTTTTGGGCTGGTGGTGAGGCAGCACATCATGATGGGAAACATGTGGTACAGCAAAGCTACTCACCTCATGACTGCCAAGAAGTGAGAAAGAGAGAGGAAGATGAGGTTCCAGGGCTCCAATATCCCCTTCAAGGGCACATGCTCCTTCCATTAGTCCCTACCTCCTAAAGGTTCTACCACCTCCCAACAGCATCATGGGCTGGGGACCAAGGTGTTTTTTTGTTGTTTTGTTTTATTTTTTGTTTTGTTTGCAGTACTGAGGAGTTGAACCCAGGGCCTGGCACTTGCATGCTTTGCAAATACTGTACCACTGGGCTTCACCTACAGTCCATTTTTTACTTTTTATTTTGAGACAAGTTCTCGCTAGGTTACGCAGGCTGCCTCTGGTCTCAAACTTGTGATCCTCTGCCTCTGTCTCCCAAGTCACTGGGTTTACAGGTGTGAGCCACAGTGCCCAGCCCAGGACCAAGCTTTTAATACATGGTCTTTGGGGGATATTCAAGGTCAAAACTGCAATAACCAGCTATATCTCAGGATGCTTAAGGGAAATAAGAAGTACTAGGATTGATTTCTTAGTCTTGTGGGTTTTGTTCAAGGAACTCTGTAAGAAAATAAGGCCTATTTTACTGGAATGATATTATCTGAAGTTTTCTATCTGACTCTGATCAAATTCTTAGCTCTCGAAAATCAAGCTAGGAGTACTCTGTGTTGTGGAATTTGAACTTCAGTTGAATAGAGTCGGTGAGCTGCAACTTCTGTTTTCTCAGTAGAAGTGGCCTAATGGATACACTTCACACATTATCTCAATCACCAGACTATGTATGGCAAGTAACACCTTTGAAAGATAGCATGCACAGACTGGTCACTATAATTAATGATTCAGAGTTTAGACTACAGGCTGCTCTTAGTCATCAAGAATGAAGAATAGAAAAAAAAATTGAAGCATAGGACATTATAGATAAAAGACACTCTCTTGAGTTTTTTCTGAAAGCAATGAGGAAGGATGTATGCATGGAATCTAATAAACACTTACACTTGGTACTACCCCTGTGTTTTATTGTTTGGGGTATGCAATATTTAGATTAACAAATCACTGCAATATTGCACATTGTTTTACAGACCCAATTGGCAATCCTTATACACTTGGGAATTAACTTCTTCCCTTAAGCTCCTCTTCCTCATTTATTTGGTGAATCTTTACTGTCAATGTAGAACAGTAATACACAACAGAGGATAGAAGCCTGGCTTTGAAACTTTCCTGACCAGGTTCAGTTCTAGCAGTATGACCTTGGGCAACCTAATTAACTTCTTTATCTCTAAATCTCCTTATCTCTAAAGTTGGTGTGGTAATAATGCCCAACTCATAGCATTATTTTAAAGATTAAAAGGGTTAATAGGAGTAAAACACTTAGAACAGTGCCTAATGTACACATAAAATGCCCAGTAAACATAGTTATTAGTTAATGTGTTAGATCCTCCTAGAACATTTATTTGCCATTAGGATGCATATAGTTTTTGGTTTTAGGGGATTCTACACTGCCTAGTGAACAGGTGGTATAGCAACTTTGGTAAAGAAACATAAACCGAGAATTTTATTCATTGTATCCATTAATCTCCTTAAATTCACCTTCCATAGTTGAAAGGATTATCCTAAAGCACGTCTGATACTTGGTTCATTTCACATCCTAGAATCTTCTGTGGAGCTCAGGAAAGCCTGAGGCTGAAGAAGAGGCATCAGCAAAATTTAAATTATTTCCTAAATCTTAAGCTTTAGGAGTTACTGTGTTCTGCTCTAGGGACTGCTTTCCTTCCTATGCCATTAGGTTTTTTTTTCCAACATTCTCAATTTCTCTTTATTTCTAAATCAGAATACTCACAATTATTGTTCTTTTAATGTGGATATGAGTGCTTCAGCAGAAATAGCTGCCAAAACACTTTAAAGATTTTATTCACCTTAATACACCATGACTAATTGGGGAAAACAGCAAACAAGCACATTAAGATGAGGTCTGTAGGTTTATAACCATTTACTGGCACACCGGCAATATGTTAAATAGAATCTCACAGTACTGGGTAATGAAGGAAAAAAATCCTTTGCTTGTTGGAAATCTCTATGGACATAATTTTAAGAAGGAAGGAGGGGAGATTTTATTTTTTCCAAACTAAATAATATCATCCATCACTTCTGAACACATCTTTTCATTATGTAAAAATATTGAACTCAGGAAGGAGCACATTGGATGCCTGAACCCATTTCATACAGTAATGTAAACCATAGTTTAAGAATTTTCTCAGCAAAGGTTGTGATATCTGGAAATTATTGTGAGAAAAGTTCAAATACAATGAAGGTCCTGCATAGTACATTTATTTATTGGTTGATTGATTACTCTTTGCAGTGCTAGGGATTGAACCCAGGGCTTTGCACAAATGCTCTATCACTGAGCTACATCCCCAGCCCTTGGTTTTTGAGACAGGTCTCACTATGTAGCCCAGGCTGGCCTTGAACTTACTATGTAGTCCTAGCTTGCCTTGAATTTGTTATCCTCCTGCCTCTACCTCCAGAATGCAGGGATTACAGGTATGTGCCACCATTCCTGGCTTGTTGTTGTTGTTGTTGTTGTTGTTGTTGTTGTTGTTGTTGTTAGGTGCCTTCAAGTTGTGTGTCTCTTAGCAACCCTCAAGGGGTTTGCAATGCTGATTGTTTTGGGAATGGACTGCCACATCCTTCTCCCATCTTTATGGTGCTGGGAACTGAACCTGGGTCTTCAGGAATTATGGAGCAGCACTCTGCCAACTGAGCTAAAACTCAGCTCATTCCTGGTTTACGATGCTGATTTATTTTTATTTATTATTTATTAATTTTTTTGGCAGTATGGGGGGATTGAACCCAGGATGCTCCAACACTAGTTGCACTCCCAGTCCCTTTTTAATTCTAAGACAGGGTTTTGCTAAGTTACATAGGCTGTCTCTGGCCTTGAACTCATGATCCTCCTTCCTCAGCCTGCTGAGTTGCTGGGATTACAGGCATGTGCCCTGGTGTCTGGCTTAGTATGTTTAATTTAATGGAAGAAAAGTATGCTATCTTTTGGGTAGGATGATTCTTCTTAACAAAAAATCAAATGATATGAAATAAGCTGCTTCTCTATGAAAAGCCACACAGTGAGAATTATGGAGGAAAACATGGGAATATTGGAGATAGTGCTTTGTCTTCATGGAAACTCTAATACAATGGGAAGCAGAAAAAAATATATGTGTGACAATAGTCAACATTGGGCAGGAAATGCTGGGTTGTCAATGAGCAGAGCCAACAATAAGTCAGTAAGTGGGTTTTAGTAAGTGGAAGCTTTGCACAATGGAAAGCAACTTACTAGCAAGCTGATGTTCTGGGCTCCATCACTGTGTGTGCTTCCTCCTTCTGTGACCAAAGCTGATTTGGATAACAAGAAGTATAGCCTTTCCCTTTAGAATCTGGTGGAAGAGTTCCTCTCCAGATACTGAGGCTTTTTTTGAGGTTGATGCATGCCTTGTATGTGATGGCAAAACCTAGATGAAGACTGTGAAACACGTATTAGCTTTTTGTCTTTAGTTTGTTTGATCTGTAAAGGAGAAATGCCAATTGCTTTACATAAAAGATTTCAGAGTTAGAGAAGACCATAGGTTGTTCTAGGATGAATTCTATTGTGCTAACAACTAGATTGTGCCAAAGAAGTCATGGCTGGTCAAGGTTTTTGATGTTTCTGACATTTTTGGTAAGAACTGAATCCATGTACTCCTTGGTACTAATTTCTAGATCTTAGGCTCTCAGTTTCCACCTACAATTTTGACTGAGTTTCTAAATTTAAAAGGAAATTTAAAAATCTCTTTCTCAGAAGTTGTACACAATAATTCTAACTACTACCCTATTACAACTTTCTATACATTCATTTTTGGGAAAAACAAATAGCTAAAACTAGACTCTATAAAGGATAGGTACCCCTATAGGCTGAACAGCAAACACTTCTGCAGAATATTAGGTAATTTCATGCCCTGAAAGTATAGTATAGAGGGAGTACTAATTTGAGAAATACAAACAAGTGAGGAATCTAACATCCCTGCATTAGATATTTCTCCACTTATTAATCTGATTTAATGGAACAGAAACTTCATACCAGTATTGCCTTTTCTTCAATTTCTTAAAATGCCTAAATTTGGCAAGTCAGCCTTTTTGTCACTGTAAGAGGATATAAAACCAAGGAATTAGTGATGCACAGTAGACCAGGAAGAAACTATGTTTTTGCTGTAAGAATTTGGCAGATCCACTATAAATCCCATCCAAGAGAAGAGCCTGCCCGAACTATCAATGCCGGTCAGTGGAAACTTCCAATAAACCATGTGATGTGAATACACACAGAACTCTAGCTGCTCATACTAAATATATAGCAATGAAATTTTATAAGAAAATTAAGGGAGCATATCCACACTTAAAAACAAGATAAAAGTCTTTGTGAATAAAACTTTGAAATGAAATGTACACCACTGGGTGGAGATTACAATGGTAAACCTACTGGGTTCAGGACCAGAGACTGTAGTGACCTGATAGTCACAGCATCAGAGAGAATAGAGATTAAAAGCCCTTTAAATGTAGAAGTGGAGGGATATGGGAACACTGCACAAACCAGGGGCCAGTGTGGGACAGGTCTGCCACTGAGCAGAGATTGAAAATGCCATGGTCATTGCCCATCACTGTGAGCACTGATTGGAGTCAAAGAGCAAGCTACCAGGCATTAAACCCAGGTTACTAGATCTAAACTCTCACAGAAAAAGAGAAATCCCTACTAGTCATAAGACAACCTATTTCTCAATTGTTGTTGTTAGTTGTTGTTAGGTGCCGTCGAGTCGGTATCCGACTCATAGCGACCCTCTGTACAACAGGGGAAACCCTATTGTCAGTGCTTCTCTGCTGTTCATAGGGTCTTCAATGGCAGATTGATTCCTGGGAGGGGGTTGCCAGGTCCTTCTCCCAAGCCTACAGCTTCTGGTGTTCCCAGGCGGTCTCCCATCCAGGTACTAACCAGGCCCGACCCTGCTTAGCTTCCGAGATCTGACGGGATCAGATGCCACAGGGCTATAGCTGCAGGCTATTTCTCAATGGTTGGCCCTAAAAGTGCAGAAAGAGACAACTATAAGAAATTTGGACATGGAGAAGTAACCTTAAGGAAAGGAAAAATAAATCAAAAGATCAAAATAACAAAACAGAGCTTCTTCTCAAGATGAACTTGCAAACACAAAGCATAATAAAGTACCAAAGTGAATACAATCAGTGCCAATAATATGATTAAGACGTACAAGTCAAGTCTTATACAAGACGTAGAACTTGATAGGCTTTCAGAAGGGAGTTTTGGAAAGGTAAAAAGGAAGAGAGATATAAACATTACACCATATATGGTGAAGGAGAAACAACATAAACAAAATCATGGAAATTGAAAGTGGAATGGTGCTTGATTTTGGGGAGGCATTCACTGGAAGGTTGAGGAGAAAAGAGGGGTTAGGGACAGTAGGGAAAAGAAGCATGCTTTCTACATTGAGAAAACATGTTTTCCAAATTGAAGAGAAGGTGAATTTGATTTGTGAGCAATGGGAATAGGACGAAGATGTAATAAAGCATGTGGCAGCTTTACATAGAAAGGAGGAGAGGAAGAATATGATGCTCCTCAGATGTCTGGGGAGGTGAAGAAAGCAGTCCAGACATGATGTCTATACCATTATGTTACAATATGGATGAAAGGAGATGTTTTGAAAATAGAGTTCATAAGGAACAGATTGGGTTAGCCACTTGAGATAAACAAAGAGGGAAACTTAAATATTTTAAATTTGGGAAGACAAAGGGGTACCTGATTCATACCATGGTATTTTCAGCTGCATAATATGGTTCTGAAGGCTCAATGGTGAATAATGGAGACAGGAGAAGAATTGATGCCTTGAATTATGATGCTGGAGAGGAATATTGAATATACCACACATTGCCAAAAGAACCAATAGATTCATCCTAGAAGAAATGCAACCAGAGTGCTCCTTGGATTCATATATGGCTAGATTGTGTCTTACATGTTTTGGATATATCAGGAGGAACCAATCCCTGGAGAAGAACATCATGCCTGGGAGAATGGCAGGTCAATGAAAAAAAGGAAGACCTTCAACTACATGGATTGACACAGTGGCTGCCATAATGGACACATCTTCAAGTAGTGTTTTGTTCTGTTTTGCATAGGGTTGCTATGAGTTGGACCTAATTCAATGACACAAAACAACAAGAGCCACTAAAGCAATGGTGAAAATAGGAAAAGAAATTCTCCTAGGAATAAAGAAAATAATCTATGTTATTCATGTTGGTTATAAAAGTTCTTATGCTATTTTCATTACCTATTTTAAATAATGTAGGTAGCAATGTGGAGAAAACATGGGATGCACTAGTCATTACCAAAAAAGGCTACAATTAGTTGAAACTGTATCAGATATTTTTAAAGAAATACAATGTTGCAGATACCACTCTAGATCAACTTCTTCATATCATACCCTTCCTGCTTCTCCCCACAAACAACTATTATCCTCAAGTGATTATTGTTTTCTTTTGGTTGTGCAGGTTTTTATACTTTCTCCACATTGGATGTCCCAATAATGTATTTTGCATACCTGATTGGTTTTAAAGACTTTTTTTAAACAGCAGTTTTAGTTACACAAAAACAAATGAGAGGAAGGAACAGAGATTCTCCATATACCCTCTGCCTCATCTATATCAACATCTCCCACCAGAATTGTGCATCTCTTAAAACTGACCAACCTACACAGAGGCATCATCACCCCCAAAGACCATAGTTAACACTATAGTTCATTCTTAGTGTTGTACATTGTTTCATTTTGGATCAATGTATATATATAGAGAGAGCGAGGGAGTGAGAGTGAGAGTGAGAGATTAACTTTATTTCTCGATATTAATCTTTGAACACGTATTCACATTGATACAAGCAAAACTGGTTTATTGATTGAATCATATTTTTAAAGAATGGACTAAATGTTAGGTGAAAGATTAGAATTGTTACATATTGATCTGAAGCCTACAAACATATAGGAACAATTGAACTACGAGCACAGATTTGTTCTACAGGGTAGTATAGGCTTCCACTAGTTCTTTTAGAGCAATGATTATATTATTTATTTCTGAAAGCTCCATAGCACCACTGATAGTCAATACATGTTTGTTGAGTGACTGAATGAATGAATAACCAATGTTTTTAGAAACTGGTAGCAAGAGGCAAAATTTCAATTATGAGCAAATTTTTGTTAATCCATAGAGTAGTTTTTAGCAGAATGGACATTTTTAACTTGGAAGAATTCCCACTAAAAATCAGATTGCTAGGTTTCATTGTGAAATCTAAGTGTCTGAGGATAGCTGACTTGTACTTCACCCTGGCAAAAACCAAGGTAAACGGCCACAAACCCTTCTAAGTTGGCCTGTGTTTCTAGCATGTCACTTCCACTTTTCATTGTTGCTCCTACACAACTCGTTGTTATTATAAACTAATGTTTGTACCATTGTTTTTCTTATGGTAGGACATATTTCATTATATCCTAGCCTTTAAGAAAGAGGAAATAAAGATGAACTGGAAAGGGCCAACATTTTATGCAAAACCGGGGGAAATAAATTTCTTCAAACACTTAAAGGCTATATCCATAGGTGTTTAATATGCAATTGCTGTGTATAAATCAGACAGTCTAGGTCATAGAGGATGACATTTATTTATTAAATAAGTATCAAATGCTTGGAACCCACAGGCATTTCAGTTTACTAGCTAACCTCTTCTCAAATACTTTTAGGGATGGAATATTTGGATGGATTTTAAAGAAAGGAATTTTCTCTTTAGCTTTTTAGTATCTATTGTCACTTTTTAAAAAAAAAATCCCAGTAGAAAATTCTCCCTAAAAACCTGGAAATCTTCCTAATCTCCATTTTCTCTGTTGGACTGGCCCAATAGGAACAGTTCTCTGACAGAACTTATTATCAGCACACATAATGTTTCTAAAAGTTTACATTAGTTTGATTTTGATTTAAATTTAAAAATGGAAGTGGTTCATTTTAACTCTAAATCAAGCACAGCTTGTTGTTGTTGTTAGGTGCCGTTGAGTCGGTTGTAAGGAATTAACCAAAGATTACATTTCTCTCACTAAATTGTTGCCATTAAATGATGCAAGTTAGCTCTCTAAATGACAATTTCTCTATCAAGGATTCATCGGTAAAAGTCCTAAAAGAGGAAGATGATGAGAAGCAGCTGTCATCCTATGCTATGATCCCTAGGCAAAGTCAACTCCAGACTTAAGGAGTGCCCCCAAGTATAGTTGAACACCTTCTGTCTTTGGGAAGGAGGTAGCAGCTTCGGTGCCTAATCCTCACAGCTAAACAGAATGGAAAGCCAGAAAATGTGGTGGACCTGGCTGGCTGTAGGTCGTTAAGGGGAGGGTGTCCTTGTGTCTGTTCAAGCTTTACTCCAATATTTTGTTGAAATGGAACAGGCCCTCTTATGTCCTTTACGTAGCACCCTGGCATCCATTCTTGTCAGATCTTGGAAGCTAAGCAGGGTAGGGCCTGGTTAGTCCTTGATGGGAGACCATCTGGGAATACTGGGTGCTGTAGGTGTAGTAGAAGGACCTGGCAGCCTGCTCTAGAAAAAATCAGCCATTGAAAACCCTATGAACAGCAGAGAAGCACTGACATAGAGTTTCTATAAGTCCAATCCAACTCCACAACACCCAACAACAACAACAACAACAACAACAACATTAGTAGATTATCTTCATTGAGAGAAATGGTCTTTGATTAGAAAGCAATGTTTAATAGCCCTAAAGATAGGGGGCATCTGACCTTTACTGGAGAAGTGGATCCTAAAAGCTGTCCCACCCCTCATCAAATGTTCACATCAGTTTAAATAGTTTATCTTCAGCTACAATGAGATTTCCTTTCACTACATTTTAAAGATTTTTCTGCACATATAGCATGTACCAAACTGCCATGAAAATGAATAACATCTTCCTAGATGATTAAGAAAAAGATAATACTGAAATCACTATGGCCATAATGTCTTCAAACAAGAGGGACTCTATTTTAGATTAATTTAAAGTTTACTATTAAATAGCTAAAACAAATCATTTGTTTTAGGAATTTAATTTAAATTTTGGTTCTTATAGAAACATAAGAGATACTTTAAATTATAATGAGTAGTTTCAACCTTATTTAGCCCTAAGGAGATAGTTCCTTTCTGATAAACCTCTAAGGGAAAATTTTCTCAAATTTAATATGTTTGTAAATAATTATTTCAATACTTAATGAACAATAAATTATAATTAATAAATTATATGATGAGAAATGTTTATACAATTGAAATGTTAATGCAATAGAAAAGACAAAAGAAATCAATAAGAACAATGCAAATGATGCACAAGATTATTGCTACTATTAATTAGTACATTACTTTGGGAACTTAATGCAACTTATGTTATCTCTGGGTCTGGGATGAGACCTCTCTTTAGAGCAGAAAATATTATTGTAAATGTGAATAAATGCCTCATATTAAGTTCAATTTTAGTTTTGGTTTCCATACCTTTTGGGACAATTGCAGGGATGTGATTGCCTATGTTTATAATAAGCAATCAACTTAAAATTCCTCACATAAAAAGCAGGTCCTAAACTCTTTCTCTGCTCTAGCAATATTGTTCCCCTGATTATCTTTATTTTCCAAGCTCATTTCTGCCTCCTGGCTTTTGCACTTGCTGCTCACTCTGTGTGGAAGCAGTCTTCTCCCAGGTATTTATATGGCTTTCATGGCTTGACTCAAACATCATCTCATCACAGGTTGTCCAGAACTACTCCATCTCAAATAGTGCTTCCGACTCACTCTGCAAGCCCATACCTTCTTTCAACTTTGTACATAATATTGAGATATGTACTTACTTGAATATTTATTTATTGTCTTACTCTTTCATTAGAAGTGAAGTTCCATAGATACAGGAGCAATGTCTGTTCTGTTTGCTGCTCTATAAACCCTTAATGGACTTTGGTTCACTTGGTAGAGTGCTGCTTTGCATGCTCCGAGTCCCTGAGTTTGATCCCTGGCACTGCAAAAACAGGAGAAGGACCTGGCAACCCACTCCCGAAACAATCCCCAATCTACCACTGAAAACCCTATGAATAATAGAGAAGCACTGACATAGTAGCAGGGAGGGCATAGTGTCAGGGAGTGTTTCATTGTACTGTACATATTGTCACTATGAGTTAGACTGGACTCGACATCATCTAACAACAACAACAACAACAACCCCTTACCATTTAGAGCTTTACCCCACTCATATTAGCAGGTGCTCAACAAATATTTAGAAATGAATGAAGCTACTATTGTGCATTCTCTTTTTTATTAAAAACCTTTGACTAGCTGGGTGCAGTGGCGCACACCTATAATCCCAAGCGACTGGGGAGGCAGAGGCAGGAGGATTGCAAGTTCGAGACCAGAGGCAGTCTGTGTAACTTAGTGAGACCCTGTCTCAAAAAGTAAAAAAAATGGGCTGGCGGTGCAGCTCACTGGTCCAGCACTTGCAGAGCATGCAGGTGCAAGGCCCTGGGTTCAACCCCCAGTACCACACACACAAAAAAAAAACCAAAAAAAAAAAAAAAAAAAAAAACCCCAAAAAACCCAACTTTGGCTATACCCTACAAAGTAGAATATCAGCTACATTTCCAACTGCATGTGAGAGAGCGTAACACAATCTTTGAGGATGTGAATATTAATAATATTTCCATTTGATAAGCTCCTAAAAAGGAACACATGCCCCAATCTCTGTATAGATTTTAATTTACCATAAACTATACATGTACACTGAACTCAATTTAGTAGAACAACTCTTTTGCCATTTCAAAGATTTTTTCACTCTGACAGTGTATCTAGTATGTTTTCTCAACATGGACATTTAATAGATATATTTCCTGAAGGACTCAGTTTTGCTCACTAGAGGTTCAATAACTGCTAACTCCTAGTGAATTGTTGTCTTGCAATTCTCCTATAAACTCTTTCTAGTGGAAAAAAAAAAGAAGTTCTACCTTGCTTTTAGACCAGAAATATGGTCTTACATGGAGTAAACTCCACAAATATATCTTAACACACAGGTTGTGTTGTTCTATTAAAATGATTCCATTTGCTGTTCAAAGACAATCATCAAAATAAATCAATGTCCATGTTGCTCTAGAGAGAAAAACTAAACTATCTATTCTTTTCTATAATTCTCATGTTGGTTTCTAAACTGTGTTAAGAGGCAACAGCCTCAGCCCAAATATTTTCTAATAAACTATTGGCTATCTTTGAAGCTAAGTAATCAATATAACATTCTCATTAGGATTTTCTTCATCTATCTTCAAATCTTAATTTGGCTATTAAAATAACATTTATACCCTAAAGTAAGAGCTAAACATAATTAATATCATAATAAAATGTACGTCCTATTACAATGCTGTGCCTTCTTATTCAAATGAATGGCAATATTCTAATACTCAAATATTTATCAAATTGTTCCTTTGTCACAAGCAAACATTCAATGTTGTTCAAGAAAAGGCAGAAAAATGATTAAGCACCTCACTTAGTTTCTGATTGACATTTTAAATAGAAAACTTATCCCTCAGCTAATGACCTCAAACCAATTGGCTATTACTAATCCAGGGTCTATTACTAAAATATGGTAATTCTTATATTGTACCACTATTATATTTCAAATACTTGTGTTTCATAGAACCATAACACTACATAATATTCATATAAAGTTTTATGAAGCAATTTCACATAAACATTTCTCATAAATAATTTTTAGCCCACCATTTGATGTGACAACACCTACTAATATGTTTCTGTTTTATGGAGTGACATGTAAACAGAAGGCTGTTATTAGTCTGATTATTAATTCAATTTTATATATTTATGCATATATGTATTTATTTATTGCCTACTACGTGGTGTTAAAATACTGAGACGAGTAAGATACAAGTCTTGTGCATTAGAGTTGTGGTTACGTATGGCAAAAGTAAATATTTTTGTAGAGCATCGAATGAATTTGTATGTACATATTTGTGTGTATATATCATATATATACTCATATGGTGGGGTACCAAAAATGTATACATATTTTAAGTAATACATTTTATTTATTACCTTTGAAAGTTAAATTGAATTACAGTAGCAATGTACAGTATGACTTCTTGAAATTGCAGATGTCAAATATGACCTGTATTCATCTTTTGTTATTGGTACATATAGAGTATTATAATTTTAATATAGTTTTTTTCCTTTCTTAAAATGTATACATTTTTGTATCTGTATTTATATAGACTCAAACCAACATATAAATTACATGTCTTGTGTTGTAGTTGTTGTTAGGTGACATCAAGTTGAGACCGACTCACAGTGACCCTATATGTACAATAGATGAAACACTACCTGAAACTGTGCCATGCCTAGCACTATTGTCAGTGCTTCTTTGTTATTCATAAGGTTTGGGAGTATGTTGCCAGGTCCTTCTCCCAAGCCTTCAGCACTCAATATTCCAAGGCAGTCTCCCAACCAAGGACTAACCAGGTCCTACCTTGCTTAGCTTTCAAGATCTCATGGGATTGAACACCACAGTCGGATGGCTGCAGATATACATGTTCTACATGTATATAAATGTACGTAATATATTATACGTACATATATCACTTGATAACTCTAAGGTGTCACTAGTTATACTCTGAAAACTTATAAATGTTGAAATTCTAATGGATAATTGTAATTTTTAGGAAAATGAACACTTAATATAGTGATAATAGTGGCTTTCCTAGAGATATCAGAAATATGCTTCACTTTCCAGGTGTGAAATGGGTAGAAATTGAAAGAGTTGAGTAAATGGCTTCTTTGTGGTAATCTGAAAGCAAAATTGTCCTTAAAGAGTAGGAAGCAACCTCCACAGCTAATTTGTGATATTCTAGAAAGATGTTCCAATGCTGAGTATCAGCTGCTTACAGCTTAAAGTTCTGCTCCTGGAGAGGAGGATTTGCTCACAGAGCATTCCCAATGAAAAGGGGCAAGCCTTTGGGGCAGTGAAACAACCAAAGCTCTCAGGAGCTCATGTCTGGTCTGGTGCAAATGAAACCAGGGTTATATTCTGCCAAAATAGTGGAAGTAGGAATAAACTCAGAATAAATCACACCTACTACTATTTTCAGCTTCACCTAGGGAAAACTCTGTTTGGAAAATGGAATTTAAACTGTTTTCAAAACCTCAAAGGGCCTTCATTTGAATATTACAAATTTAATAACGCTATATTTCATACACAGGATTGTCTACAATTTCATTAAATGGGAAAAATCAGGTAATTTGTACATTTTCTTTTTCCCAAACTAGTATGTTTCTGAATCTACCTCTAGTTTTACATTAAGCATTGCTGAAGGACCATCTCAAGCCTTCATAATGCCCAGCAACCTACTTATGTAGTGATAAACCCAGTTTTCTTCCATCTCTATCTTGAAGACATTTAAAGTAAAGTGATTAATTCATTCTAAAAACAGTTTTTGCCACTTAAATATAACAATTCTAAGATTTTGTCATATGTACCAGTTGGAACTGGACAATTTTGGCCAGATAAAGTTTAGATATGGTGAATGTGTTTTTATTTTGTTCTGTTTTTCCCCATAGGTAACAATGCCACTGTTCCCATCCTAGGTGCAGTGATAAAATTCAGCCCTAATATTCTAGGACATCCATATTCCTATGCACATAAAATGATGATAACTGTGTACTACCCTTCCAAGAATTAAAAAAGTAGTAACCCAAAACAGTTCCAGCCTCCTGTGGTTTGTATGAGGAGCTCAGACTAAAAAAGACTGGGATTTACTCCATTCAAAATGTTCTTGGAGAGGGTTGCTCTCTAAGCAGGAGTGACTAATGTCTACAAATCTTCATTGCCCCCTTGTTACTGTTTAGTTCACTGTTTGCTGTAGTCAAGATTTCTGCTTTCTTTCTTTCCCTCTTCCTCTAGAAGTCCTACCCCTATTTCCCCGCTCCTGGCTCCCCAAAGTCTGAAAGGTATGAAAGAGGCCATGCATAACTGTTTAACTTCAAATCCTTCTAAGGGAGCAAATCCTCTTGCAGGGAAAAGAGGTTCTAGTAAACTTATGACAACAGCTTTTGACTTATGTGTCAAGATTCTTGTGCATTGTTATAACATCTCCAAGGGGAAGTATAGAAGCACACATTTTTTCGGATGACTGGCCAAATTATTTCATGATACTTTTTATGTATTTTGTGGTTGACAGGCCTGCTCTTTCCTATAATTTGATAAGAGAACCACCTTACAAAAAACTTTAGTACTTACTTATATGTTGAAAAAGATCTCATAAAAATTCCTATTCTTACCAGAATTATTGAGATTCTATCTCACTGTTCTTCATAAAACAAAACAGTGGTAAGCCTGAGTCACTCAATCTAATATCTTGCATTAAGGCGCCTCTGTTGATTACAGCTCTATCCTTCCTTATCACACTGAAGCGAGGTTAGACTTATTGTCATGTTCATTGATCTTTTTTGCCTTTGATTCCACAAACAGGAACTATCTATGAGTCAAGCTGTAAAATCTTGGATTAAAGCCCAGGCTATTAGTGCTTTTTCAAAGGGTGCACCATAATACTACTGTCAAAACCAGTGTGAATAAGAATGCTTGCTTGACAGATCAAATTCTAATTTTAAATGGTGTAGCATCCCCTTTTTTGTTAACCTTTATCAAGACAACTGGATAGCGTTTTGAGATCAATTGGAATTATGCCCACAGGCTCTATCAAATTGAAAGATGACTATCATCTTCAATGTCACTGTTTTATTACCAGGATATATTGATTAATTATTGCCCTAAAGAACTCAGTATAAGATTTACTAATTTAAAAACGTTTATATTTGGCACATATTCTCTAATATGTAAATGAAAGATTAAACTGTCCTCTGAGAGTTTCCTCACTGAGTTGTATGAGGGAGGGAACACTGTGTAAAGAATGCAATTCACCAAGCTCCTTGAGAAGTAGCTTTATTCAAAACCAGACAATATGTGAGGGTCATCTATCTCTTTCATCATCACGGTGGCCTAGTGACAGCTTCTTTTTAAATGTATGAATTCAAATAATCTCTATTGTGCTTCTCCTCAAAGAACCAATTGGTTTGATGGAACTGACTTGAAATGTTTTGATAGATTCAAAATGCAGATAGCTCTGCACTTTGGATGTGTGTGGGGAGGAGTCCAGGAGGGAGTCTATTCACAGACATTCTTGAAGTTTATTTCTGTGTGGAAGTAAGTGGGAGGACTCTGTCTAGGAAAGAATTTATCAGATTCCTAAATTTTTGTAATGGTGCAAACTTTGCTTTCTACACATCTCCACTCTAAAGCATATGGGTCAAATTTTATAAACAACACCAAAGAATACTAGCACTACAGGCAATTCTCAAAATTCAACTGTGAATTTCCAACCTTCCAGCACTTGTCAAGTGGGCATTAGAAACAACCAAGATAGGAAAGCTACTGTCTAAGGATCTACTGCTGACTAGCACATCTATGTTCAGTATGCTCCAACTCACATTGAGATGGGTTCTGCAGTGTTACTGTAACTTGAAAAAAGTCCAACCACCAAACAAATTATAGAAATACTGCATTAAACAAAATTAATTAGCTATATTTCCTATTGGGTTTCTAAGGGTCTTTTAGTTTTGAATCTACAAAAGGAAGATTATAATTTGCTGCATTTTATAAGATAATTTAACTTGAGCCCATTTTCAATGGAGCAACTATTAATATCTATCAGAATTAGTTCCTGAAGAAGAGATGTTGGGAAATGCTCAGGCAGAGTTCCAGAAATCAATATGCCTAGACTCTATTATCTGTATTTCCTGAAGAAATTACTTCCCTGCATTATGATATAATATCATGCCCTATTTTTTTTTTTTTTTTTTTTTTGCAGTATTGGGGGTTGAACCTAGGGCCTTGTGCCTGCATGCTTTGCAAGTGCTGGACCACTGAGCTGAGCCCCCAGCCCATTTTCTTTACTTTTTTGAGACAAGGTCTCACTAAGTTACACAGACTGCCTCTGGGAACTTGCAATCCTCCTGCCTCTGCCTCCTGAGTATTTATTTATCCATTTCAAGCAGTATTTGTCAATGACCTAAAGAGAAACTTGTTTTACTTATATACTCTTCCTTTCCTCACTTCTACTCTCTATTCATTCTGAAAGGTATTAGTTTTCCTACTAGTTATGTTTATAAATTTTTGAGGGGTACTAGTTGGCTGAACCCATGGCCTCACATTTACTTTGTAAGTGCTCTACCACTAACCTGCACTAACCATCCCATTCTTTACTTTCTATTTTGAGACAGCATCTTGCTAATTTACACATGCTGCTTGTGGTCTACAATTTGTAATCCTTCTGCCTCCGTCTCATGAGTTGCTGGGATTACAGGTATGCACCACCATATCCAGTTATGTTTATAAAGTTTAAACAATAACCAAAGGTTATTTTTAAACTTTTAATTTTAAAAATAAACTTTTCCTTGAAACATAGCATACATATAGAAAAGTACACAAACCAGAAGTTTTCACAAAAAAAGTTTTCACAAAGTTTTCACCCATGTATTGTAATCATAACTCAGACTAAGAAAACTAGCCAGATGCCATGGTGCAGGCCTGGAATCCCAGATATTCAGGAGGCTGAGGAAGAAGGATGGCAGGTCCAAGTCCGGACCTATGTGCGATCCTGGATCAGAACAAAAAATTTAAAAAGGAGCTGTGGTAGAGTGCTTGCCTAGCAACACCCCTCTACACAAACAGAACAATGTGCACCTCCTGTAAATCTCCCTCCTGTCTCTTTTCTGAAATTAGTAACTATCCTGATTTTATGCTCATAAATACGTTTGAATTCTAAAAACTTTTGGAGAAATTAAGCCATATTACAGTTTTGTGTTGAGTTTCCTTAACTCAATATTATGCTTGTGACTCATCCCTTTTAGTGCATATAGCATCAGTCCTTTTTTTTTTTCACTCCATATGATATGCCATTAAATACTGTAATCTATCTGTTCCACTGGTAAGGGATTTTTGGGGTTGTTTCTAGTCTTGGGCTAGTATGAATCATCCTGCTAGGACCATTCTTGTATAAATCTTCTGATTCCTATCTTAGGCATTTAGTTGAGAATAAAGCTAGGAGTGGAACTGTTGGGTCATATAATATGTATATACTCTGCTTTGTAGATACTAACAATAGGTTTCCCAAACTGTTAGTATCAAATTATACTTGTATAGGAAAGTTCCAGTTACTTCATATCCAGGCCAACATTTCATGCTGTCAATTTTCTTATCATAGTCTTTTTTTTTTTTTTAAGTATATCAACTTCACATACTACTTTACAATATATTTTAGGTAAGTTGAGGAAAGTAGCAATCCTATACATATATCTCTCCATTTGTCTTTTTTCCATAAATCTGCAAGCTTATCAAGTATACCTGATATACATATATATGTATATATATATATATAATTTATATTATAAAAGTTTACATTTGCATTCTCCTTCTGTTCATTCACCAATTATTTAAAAACATGGTACATTTTACATTGCTTCATATTTAGATTTTATTTTCTTGTCCAACTTTTAGACCTTTAAGTAGATGGACTGACACGGTGACTGCTACAATGGGCTTGAACATAAAAGAAGATCATGGGACTGGCACAGAATCAGGGAGTGTTTCCTTCTGTTGTACATAGGGTTGTTATGAGTCAGACTGGTCTTGATGGCACCTAACAATAACAACAATAGGGTTTCTAATTAGCTGTATTTTTCCTATTGACTAAACAATAATTACATCTCTATTTAATCATTAATCTTATTAATTATATGTATTAAATATTATTAATAAGAAGAAATTAATCATTCATTATTAGAAGAGAGTCATATTTTTTGGAAGATATTATTCTTCAGGCCCTCTGACTCTGATGAAATGTTCTATACTTGATCTTAGCCAAAACCCAATAATGGTGATCTGTTCTAATGTAAAGTGACTGTTCTCTATTACATAACTGCCTGCAGCTGTACCACTGTGGCATCTGACCCTGTCAGATCTTGGAAGCTAAGCAGGGTTAGGCCTGGTTAGTACTTGGATGGGAGATAACTTGGGAATACTGGGTGCTGTTGGCCTGGGAGAAGGACTTGACAGCCCACTCCTGAAACAATCAGCCACCGAAAACCCTATTAATATAGCAGAAATGCATTGACAATAGTGCTGTGTACGGCACAGTGTTGGGTAGCGTTTCATCTGTTATACATAGGCTCAGGTAATATTTTGTCTGTTGTACATAGGGTCTCTATGAGTTGGTCTCAACTCCATGGCACCTAACAACAAGAACAACTACATAACTGTCATTCTACTGCATTCTTAAATTGTATACACTTTGTCTTGACTTTCATACTTTCCTCTTTTGTGGATTCCTGTTGCATATACTTTTGCTTAATATTTCTCCAGTAGTTTTCTGAAAGTATGTGCTGGATATAAATTTTCTGAATCACTGCATGCCTAAAAGAGTCTTTAGACTCTTTTTGCTCAAGTTTCAAAACTTTTCTTCTGAGAATCTTGAAAACATCAAGAATTTTTTTGTCGGATCTTATATTAATAAAAAGTCTGATACTAATGTGATTCTAATTCTTTTGTAGAAATCTATTTTTAATAATTATGAGAAGCTTTCAGTACCTTTTCTTTAGATTTTTTCTTTTTTTAATTCATTATAAAGTTTTTGTGGTACTAAGGATTGATTTCAAGGCCTTGTGCTGGTCAAATACTCTACCACTGATTTACATCCCTGGCCTTTTTTAAATATTTATTTTAAGATAGGATCTCACTAAGTTGTGCAGGCTGCCTCTGGCCTCAAAGCTGTGATCCTCCTGCCTTGGCCTCCAGATTTGCTGTCTTCTCTTTGCTTGGTGTCTTGGAATTTCAAGAGAATTTGTTTAGGTATTTCTTTCGTCAGCTAACTTAAAGTTCAGCAAGCTCTTTCAATCTGAAAATACGATTTAATTATGAGAACTGACATCAGTCATTTCCTTTATAACCTCCCCTTTCCTCTATTTTCTCAATGCTTTCTAGGCTAAAGTTGTGTCTATCCAATTTATTTTGTGTACACACACACACACACACACACACACACACACACACACACAGAGTATCTACTTTTACTTTGTTAACTTGTTCTTTTCAAAAAAAAAATTTTTTTTTTTTTTTGCAGTACTGGGAGCTGAACCCAAGGCCTCGTGCCTGCATGCTTTATGAGTGCTGGTTCACTGAGCTGTGCCCCCAGTCCATTTTTTTTTACTTCTTGAGAGAGGGTCTCACTAAGTTATACAGACTGCCTCTGGTCTTATTTTTTTTTTATTTTTTTTTTTTTATTTTATGTGGTACTGGGGGTTGATCCCGGGGCCTCATGCCTGCATGCTTTGCAAGTGCTGGACCACTGAGCTCCGCCCCCGGCCCTTTTATTTATTTATTTTTCCTTACTTCCTGAGACAGGGTCTCGATAAGTTACATAGACTTCCTCTAGTCTCCAACTTGCAAACCTCCTGGCTCCACCTCCCAAGCCGCTGGGATTACAGACGTGTGCCACCACGCCCAGCTGACTGCCTCTGGTCTTGAACTTGCGATCCTCCTGTCTCTGCCACCTGAGCCGCTGGGATTACAGGTGTGCGCCACCGCGCCTGGCTTTTCCAAATTTTTTAGTAGTCATATTTTTATAATCTAAAAATTCTGTGTATTTCTCTTTTGCTCCCTTATCATTATAGCTGGTCTTGTTTCATGGATGTAATTAATAGTTTCTTGAATTTTTCTGAATTTTTAAATGCCTTTTTTCTTCCTGAATTGCTTCTGTTTTCTTCAGGTCAGTGATCCATGGTTATGAGTTTATATTTACTAATAAAAGAATTAGATCGCTTAATCAAAATTGTTAGTGCAAGTTATATTGCTGTGTTCTCTTAACCAATCCTGCCCCAGAATGGCAGAGTATGATGAATGTCAGGCTTGACTTGAGGGCCAAAGTCTGGCAATAGGCAGCAAGGTAAGTAGACGGTACAGCTGCTTATTCTTCACAGACCCCATGCCAAAATTGTTGTTGTTGTTGTTGTTAGGTGCCCTCAAGTCAGTTATCCTCTGGGAATCATCAGTGTAGACCCATGAATTTCTTAAAAGATTGGCTTTCTCATTTTAATCAGGGACTAATACTATAATGGAGGGTGACCTGGTGTTTAACTTTCCCATCTGCTGCTTCCTTCAAAAACAAACTCCCTTCTCTACCTTCTTCTCCTGCCTGTTCTCCCAAAGCCATATAACTTTGTGGCTCACCTGTAGCTCCATTGCCAGGAAGCATGACTCTTCCTTTCACATTTCTGATATTTGCTCTAGACTGTAATGTTTGCTTTGGTTTATCCACTGCCTATTTTTCTGAAAGCCTTTGGCATCTTGGTACACTTTCCTCCCATTTTTAGAACTACACTTTTTTTTTCATGCTGATATTTGGAAGGTAAGTCAAGCAAAGGTCTGTGGTCAGTGTTCCTTGAGCTGCTAACCCTTATACAGATTTGAACAATTGAGAGGCATATATTTAAAATAAAAAAAAAATAACATCTATATAAAACATTTAAAATTAACCATTCTTGAAAACTGTCTCAATTCTGAGACTTTATAACTGAATCTTCACAGTTTATGAACCAAATTTATCAACAGACCATTTAAAAAACAAAGGCATTAAATGAAATTCACTTTTGATCTGTGTGAAGTCACCTAGCTTGACAAAATAGGAAAGACTCAATTCAATCAGAAACTCTGTGGGGTCCTAAATATTCCCCAGATTGAATTCAATTGGGAATTTTGTCATGCAGAATTTAACAATAGTTTGTCCTTCAGCCTCCAGCTCCCTGGTGTGGTTCCTGGCTTCCTGCCAATACCTTCCACCAGACAACCCAGAGCAGTCTTTGAGAAGAGGAGGAGGGCAAGGAACACCCCTCTAGTTAAAAGGGAAATTGGGAAATTAGCAAATGTTAGAAGATACTGAACTTCCTCAGAATATCCCTGGAGCTTACTTTCTCATGTGATATAAAAAGCCTGAAAGAATATGTATTTTCAAAAATCAAAACCTCAGGTGAAATGAAAAGGTATTACTTAAACATTCCAAGAAAAAAATACATATTTTCAAAAATCAAAAGCTCAGTTGAAAAAAAAAGGTGTTACTTAAAATGTTCCAAGTCTAAAACAAACATGTGAGAATGGTTAATTCAGGAGAGCTTTAGAAATTAACATGACCTGTTTGACAGATGTTGTTAATATAATTTAATTGTTGATTTGTTGGTTAGTTTATGTAATTTTTATTATGAGTCATATTTAACCAGTGGCTCACAAAATTCTTTAAAATTTATCCATTGGCTCTGTGCAAACTGGCCCAACATGCATCTAATCCTAATTTGAGGCTGGAGCAACAGACTTCTTGAAGGGTACAAATGAGGGTGTAATCTTTTACCATAAGTAGGACACCAGTTAGAATCAGAAGAAAGGCAATAGGAGGGGAGATGGAGTAATAAGAAGGTCTGTTCATGCCCAGAGAAACAGTGCTCTCCATTTAACTAGAGTGGGACAACTTTGTAACCCTGCTTTTCAACTTTTTTCTTTTTAGTCCTTTCTGCACTCCCTGCTCCCTCCACTGCAGTACTTGGAGGTTAAACCCAGGGCTTTGCACATATGTTAAAAGTGCTCTACCACTGGGCTGCACCTCTGACCCTTTTTTTTTTTTGATTTTTGATTTTGAGTCAGGGTCTTGGTAAGTTATATAGGCTGCCTCTGGTTTCCTGAGTCGCTGGGATTATAAGGGTGCACCACCGTCCCAGCTAACTTTTCTCTTTCTGAGCAATAACCTTCTACATAAGGGGAATGGAATGATCAGTCAGCCTTAGCTAATGAAATATTCCTTTCCTTCCTATCTGGCCATTTCTTCTAGTCTATGCTGATTTGGACTTCTAAGGGTTGAAGATGTGACCAGAGAACCACGAAACAAAATGATCCATGGGAAAATCCCTAAAGCGGCAATGGCCCTTGTAACACAGAGCTGGGGAACCACAATTTGTTGAGGCTGTGCTGGTGTTTAAGCTGTGTTTGGTGGAGTGTGAGTGATGCAGGAGTATACTCAGTAAGTGTGTCAATTATCATTTCTAAACTGGATCTTAAAAGCTCTTACCCAAGTGTTTATATGCAAACATGTTATGACCCATTTTAGGCCATTTTTGCCTGCAAATGACAGAAGACCAGGCTCTAATTAGCTTGTGGTGGTTGTTGTTAGGTCCTGCCAAGTCGTGTCCAACTCATAGCCACCCTCATAGGGTTTTCAATGGCTGACTGTTTCGGGATTGCCTTGGGAGTGAATTGCCAGGTCCTTCTCCCATTTTTGTGGTGCTGGGAATTGAACTCTGGACCTCAGAGACTGCAGCACAGCGCTCTACCAGCTGCGCTAAATCCCAGCCTAATTCGCTTAGGCTCTAGAAAAATGCATAGGCTGACCACTGAAATGCATAGGAGAGCTCAGAGCTCACTTATAAGATAGTTCTGATCAGAGGCTAAAGTGGTGACATTCCATGGTATCTGTATCTTTTGGCTCCACTTCCATTTGGAGCCCTGCCTTCAAAATCACAGGTAGGTTACAACAGCTCCAGCCCTTCTATTACTCAGCTTTTCCCTCCCAGTTGAGTAAAATTTCTAGGCTTGCTCCTGGAAGAAATATGCCTCATTCCAAAGGCTCAGTCTCTAAGAATGCGTCTCTAGGAAGCTATCTAAATACTTAGGTCAGTTGCTCCTCACCTCTACACAGTAGCATCACCTGGGGAATTTGTTAAAACTCTAAAGCCATTTAAATCATAAACTCTGGTGTTAGACTCAGGGCCATTACATTTTTTAAGCTCCCCAGGTGATTCCAATGCAGAGAAAAATTTAGAAACCCTGGATCATATGCTCATAAAAATATGAGTTTTCAGAATCTCGTTCTAATTTACCAAGAAAGTCAAGTCAGGTTAATTTCCTCAATGTTACCCTGAAAAATCTTTTGACTGTGTTTCCTGCCTCTGTGATGGGACTGTTTCCCTTGCTTGCCTCAGCTGGCTTCATCTGCATCCTGGTTTCACCCCCTTACCCTGACCTGCCTTGTTCTAGGAATCATCACTCCTCTAGCTTGCATCTTGAAGCTTTGCCTCTCCTGGCCCTTTCCTCTAAAAAACATGAGCATACTCTCCCATCCTATAATAGACTTTGTGTTCCCTGTGGCCCCACCCTCCATCCCTTCACCTCCACCTAGGCTCCTGCCCCTCAGCAGCCTGGCCCTCACTGCCAACCTTCCTAGGAGTGTAGGCTATCTCTTAAAATTTGGTCTTGGACAGAGTAATTTGCAGAAGCTCTTTTCTTAAAGGTCAATAGTGACCCACTTACAAAACCAGATTTCTGTTTCTCATGTCTCTTTCTCTCTCATACTCATACTTTGGTTTTTTGATATGGTAGTACCAAACACTGCTTCTTTCACTGATTTTCTATCTGCCAACTTTGTTGCTTAAAATATCCTGGGACAAAATGCATAGGGTATGTTTCCTGAAGACATTTCTCAGGAAACATGTATCAGGAGACTTGAAAGTGAAAATATACAAAGGCAACACTGAAACACAAAAGAAATTCTTTAAAGACACTCAAAAGTATATATTTTATTGGAGTGAAAACCCAAAAACAAATTGGAGAGATATGTAAAATATGGCTATCTACATCATGGAATACCATAGAGATTGTAACATCATCCTATGACAAGTATGTGCTACCATGCACAAATGTGTAGACTATTAGGAAGAAAATGTGAAAAAAAACATGTATTACATATACAGTATAATTTCAACATTTATTTAAAAGCACATGGGGCCAGGCACAGTGGCACACACCTGGAATCCCAGCGACTCAGGAGGCAGAGGAAGAAGGATTGGGAGTTCAAGACAGAAACAGCCTGAAGAACTCAGCAAGATCCTGTCTCAAGTTAAAAATTAAAAATATTAAAATTAAAAATAAATTAAAATTAAAATTAAAAATAAATTAAATAAAATTAAAAATAAAAATTGGGTGGGGTAGGGGTGCAGTCCAATGGTAGAGCACTTGTAAAGCATGTGCGAGGCCCTGAGTACTTGGGGAAAAAAAGGCAGGTGGATTTGATCCTCAGGATAGGATCAAATGGAATAAATTGTAAATCAACTTACTTCTCTCTATTGTTTTCCATTATAACATTTCAACCTAACTTTAGTGGCATTCAGTTTTGTCTTTTCTTCTCTAATTTATCTTTGTTTTGAAAGTGGTATCAAAATTTTCAAATTTTATTCATTGTATTCTTCACATATTCAGCTAGTTATTAATCCAGTTTCAATTCTGCAGCTGTACCACTGTGGTATTCAATCCTGTCAGATCTTGGAAGCTAAGCAGTGTCAGGCGTGGTTAGTGCTTGCATGGGAGACCACCTGGGAACACCAGGTGCTGTAGGCTTGGAAGAAGGACCCAGCAACCCACTCCCAAGAAACAATCAGCCATTGAAAACCCCATGAATAGCAGAGAAACAATAACAATACTGCTTCACCTGTTGTATGTATGGTGACTATGAGTTGGACACTGACTTGACAGCACCTAACAACAACAACAATTATTAATGAGGAGCTTTTTCCCATTTCCTAATAGCCCAAGAAACTTAACCTACCTTTCAGTGGTCATCATTGACATATCTCAGTTAGGTGGTGGTTGTTGTTAGGTGCCGTCAAGTCAGTATCCGATTCATAGTGACCCTCATAGGGTTTTCAATGGCTGACTGTTTCGGGATTGCCTTGGGAGTGGATTGCCAGGCCCTTCTCCCATTTTTGGGGTGCTGGGAATTGAACTTGGGGCCTCAGAGACTGCAGAACAGCACTCTACCAACTGAGCTAAATCCCAGCCCAGGTTGTTGTTAGGTGCCCTTAAGTCGGTATCTGACTCATAGTGACCCTCATAGGGTTTTCAATGGCTGTTTCAGGATTGTGTTGGGAGTGGATTGCCAGGCCCTTCTCCCATTTTTTCGGTACTGGGAATTGAATTCGGGACCTTAGAGACTGCAGCGCCAGCCCGACATATCTCAGACCACTTTGTTTTTATTGCTTCTGTAAAGGCAAGGTTAAAGTTTCTTTTTTGCATTAGAAAGGTAAAATAACATTTTTAAAAGAAGTAATACATTATAAATATCTGAGTTTATGGCTTTTCTTTGGGATATATTGTTGTTGTTGTTGTTAGGTGTCGTCGAGTCCCATTTTTGCGGTGCTGGGAATTGAACTTGGGACCTCAGAGACTGCAGCGCAGTGCTCTACCAACTGAGCTAAATCCCGGTCCTTGAGATATATATGGTACTGAAATTTTAGTAACATGGTTTAAAAAGAAATCTAGCACACAATGTTTTCTTGTATAGATTTAATAAAGGATAAAATATTACTTTCAAGTTTAACATATAACATTCATATATATGGCAAATTAATGCTAGATTAAATAAAAAAGAATAAAAGATGGAAACTAAACACTGATGGCTCTCTTTAATTCTCAAAAATGTGAGAATATCATTTATTTTTTCAGAAGAAAGTATGTATTTTGCTTTTACTCATATGATGGGAAATTACCAAAATACATATTTCTGCTAAAGTGAATTCACTAAGTTAAAAACTCCAATAGAAAGTGCAATAGAAGGTTAAATGATATTGTTATACTTAATGAGCATAAAACCATATGAAAGAATTTTTACATTTCAGTTTTAATTTACAAATGAAGAGACTGAGACTCAGTGAGAAGCATCAGAGGATTCTGGTATGTTCTGGTTTTGCTATACATGCAAAAATGGGAGAGAGCTGAGAGTGGATCACACATCTCTCTTCCACGTCTTTTCTGCTCCCCTCATACTATACAGAATGCTGAGGGATTCATGAAGCATTGCTTTAGCTGGTTTCTCTTTAATAGTCTATGGTTCCCCCTCCCTTCTCTTCACATAGAGTGGTGGCAAAATAAAATGTTGACCCTTAGCACTTCTTTCCTCCAAACTTTGTGGTCTTTAAATATCCTTTAACTTCTGTAAACTGATACCTTTTTAACCTGAATGATGGACATAATAACAACAGTTTTGCTGTGAGGATTAAATGAATTAGTACATGTAAAGAGTTTAGAATAGTGCCAGGCATACAGTACTTGCTCAATAAATATGAGCTATTATTATTTTATTCTTCCTAAACATTTCCTCAAAGCATATGTTAGCAGATTAAAATATCTATACTAAAGTGGACTTTCTCTTCCTTGTAATAAACCAATTTTTCCTTCCTTGATCAGCTATAATTATATCAGAAGAGGCTGGACTTCTTTTTGTCCATATGAGGTATAGCCAAATATTCCATTTGAAGGATGGGTACCACCTGGGAGGAGGTAAAATATTCCTAGCATACAATTTCCATTCAGAATATAGAAGAAAATATACACACCACTATGATAACTCCAACCAGTTTTATAAAAGAAAAGTATTAGACTACTAGGGAGTAAAGAAGTCCAAGCCACTGTTCAATCTAAATCCCCTCAAATTACTGGTCCAGAAGCACAGCAAGAAAGCCATTACACACAGCCAACTCCATCCCCAGCACTTGTGTGAGAACAGAAATAAATGCCAGGGATCCTGTTGCAGAATTCTCCCATTCAAGTGAGAGAAATATGCCCTATGCCCTAGAGGGAGATCAAACTCTAGCAAAAAAAAAAAAAAAAATTTGGGAGGCATACTTTAAGTGTATATTATTTTTCAAAGTTTATAGACTTCAACAATAAATCAACTAAATAAACTAGCTTTGTGAAAGTAAGGATACAGGTAACAGGAGAAAAGATATATTTTCAGGTGAGATTTGAAAAAAAGGTGGAAAGTTAATGAGGTGTAGAGATACAGTCAAGCTGTTCCAGATGGCAGGATCTGACAGAGAAGGCCACTGAGGGTTAGCAGAAGGGATGGGGATGGGGAGGCAGGAGACATGAGATCCAGCAGAGAGGCAGCATTCTCAACCTAGATGACAATTCTGAATCATATTATGGAAAGGATGAGGTACCATTAGAGGAGAATGCTGAAGGAGCCCTGAGACTAGACGCAGACAGATGGCAAAGTGCAAAGGGACTTGAACAGAAAATTTGAGGCTATCAAAAAAGGAACAACCATGTTCAGAACAATGACACTGAACTCAATGACTGATACAGAGCTGCTTGAATTTAAAGATTTTGCAGTTAGGAAAAGATGAGAAAATTTTTTCCTCTTCCATTAAGATAAAACAATTAACTGCACTGTAACATTTGCTTGAGAGTACTCATAAGAAATGAATTTATGGATAGGAGAATTTTTAAACATTAGGTCAGTGTCAAAAACCTTAGAGTTTAAAGGGACTCAGAGGTCACTTAAATAATCCTTTGAAAAATAACTAGGCATGCTGTGAGATTGCTCTTGTTGGAGAGAATTAAGAATAAGATTGCTGGCTGTCTAAGGTAGTTGAGTTTCAATTCTCTCTGGAGACACATCCTAGATTAATGTCTGACCTTCCCTTTCAAGCATGATGATTCCATGATTAGGGCAGGTGTAAGGAGCAAAGATGGAAAGGAAAAGAATGTGGGTGTGACCACAACACACAGCATTTTAATTTTGCTCAGTGCCAGTGGTTAAAGTAATACCCATACATGTCCAGGCAACAGAAAAGAAGGATATTGATACTGAGAGGAGAAAGAGAGGGAGGAACAAAGACAGTAGAATACACAGCAGGGAGTAGTTGGATGCTGGCCACAAATGTCTCACTCAGAGGTCCCATTAGGATGAAGGTTAACAGGACTGCCTGAAGGAAGTTAATGGGAAAGGAGCTGAGATAGTTAATTTTATTCCAAGCCATATTGGTGTTTGGGAAGAGAGAGGTACTGAAGTAAAATAGGAAATGAAATGACTCTTAGGCTGGTTATAATGAAAAAAAATTTAAATTTATACTAACACGAAGACAGATTTTGGACAATAGTTTTAAGCCAGTAGGAAGAAGACATGCAGTGTTTGGGGACACGAAATAAAAGGTGACCAGAGCCATGCTTCCTGTGACTCAATGTTCCTGTCATATTGGCAGGGACAGGCCTTTTGAATAAAAGTTATTTTCATCTTCTTGTTCTTCATTGGTAGGGGCATAAACAACAACAACAACAACAACAACAACAACAACAACAACAACACAACAATCAAACCAAGAAACAACTGCTTGAAGACTTAATAAGAAAAAGATTCAATTTCCAAATCTGAGAAGCTCTAAATTCACCTGAAATAGGTTCTGCTCTAATTTCATGGGTCATGCATCTATGTGAGAGGACCCAAAGATTTGTCTAGAAAATACATATTTTATAGAACTTTTAAAATCATACCTCAAAGAAAGAAAAAAATATTTTTCAATAATATATTGATTAAAATTGCTTGATGTACTTGTAAAATGTTCCACCCCACAATTCTAGTGTAAAACTATCAGTGCCCGGCACCTAGCAGATACTGAATAAGTATTTGTTAAATGGGCAACCATTTAACCATTTGTTAAATGGATTTATAAAGAATGTAAAAATAAGTAAAATACTAAGCATGTGTGTATTTGTAGGAAATAGTTTCCCTTTTATTACATCCCTTTCTCCTTAAGAGAACTGAAAAGACATTGCATTTCCATACTGCTTTTTCTTATGGGTGACATCAGCCACGGATAGCAAGGTAGTTTCTGAGACATGAAGGAAACATTTCCCCCTCTAGGATCTAGGTAAGGTTTTATCTGCAAGGGGTCTGATATAGCTCTTGATGCATTTCCTAAGAGCTTCCATAAAATTTGAAAGTCCTATTACTTTCAACTAGACATCCAATTCATTTTAACAGTTTCTAAGCACTTCCTATGTGCAGGGCACTGTGCTAAGTGTCTGGAAGAGTGAGCATCAGGCACAACCCTCAATGGGGATAAAGAAATATGTGTACTTTGAGGTTAAGGGTGAGGGCGAGGGAGTTGTATGGGTAGGGAGACTGGGAGAGGAAAGAAACTTCAAGTATATGTTTATCTTCATATTAAAATACCAAAAAATAGGAATTTAAAGTTGTACCTATATGTGTTTCTTGTTGTTGTTGCTATTGTTGTCTTATTTTGTTTATTATAGCCTAAGAGAATACTACCTTGGGTGTAGGTGGGGTTCTAGAACTATAAGAGTCCACTTTAGAACAACAGGTAGCACTGGTGAGACTTGAACTTTGACAAGACTGTATACAGATGGCAAAGTAAGACATCATATTGCTCAGGAACATTTCTGCAAACATCTGAACATCCAGTCAAACACAAAAGAGGAGCCCAATTTTAGCAAATTGATACCAGATAGAGATTTCATTTTAATTGTGAATTGGCAATCTTGAGCTTAATACCAAATAGATAAAGCACATATAAAGATTTTGAGGAAAAAAATGTCAAATAGCACCTACAAAGGAAGTACTAATTGTTTCCTTAATTATCTACATTTTTAACTATCTCAATAAATATTAAAAAATCTCTTTTCAGTGTAGGAAATCAATACTTCTGTATGATTCAGAAAACTGGAAAAAATTATTTGTATGTACTGAAAATTGTTTGGATTCACTTTCTTCCTAGAATTCAGAACTTATGAAAGAATTTTTGATATGTATGAAGAAAAAAACATTGTTTCATGATTATAATGTTAGAAGACCATCAGTTTCTCAATATCAAAGTAAATAAATGGTAAAATGAGGCAAGAAAAGAACTTTTTAGAATAAGAGACCTGTCTTTAAAAGTCTTAGACAAACCCATAACATAAAGGATAGTCTCTTAGTTGTGATTTATAAACAAAAATTGTATGTTTCTCCCAATTGCATAGGATAAGGTCAAAACAGAATTTACAGCCTCATCCTAACAGCCTAATTTGAAATGGATAGTCTTTCCTATATTTTGCCCAAAGTACCTTTTAAGGAACTCACTCTGCTATCCACACAACTTGCAAATGCATTTGGTAAGTTGGTCTGTAGTATTTATTCTTTTTCCTGTTACTGACTCCAGATCTATTTCTCACTATTTGCTTTGTGCTTATTCTTCTGCCAAATAAAATATTAATTGCATTTTTAGCTGCACTGCTGGTGATCAAGGAACTCTGATATGTCAAGCTAAACTGATAGAAATAGCAACCATTAACATATTTATAGGTTCAGATCTTCTAGAGCATAATTATATCCATTAATTACTTGACAGTATTCTATTAGAGAAAAAAAGGCATTTGCAGCTACATACTTTTACTCAGAGCAAAGTTTCTTTCTTAATAATATATTTTCTCTAAAGAAGATTCTAGCTAAAGGAAATAAAGCCAGAGGAACTTGGATATCTCTATACATATGAGGCAGGATTTTTAAAGCAGCCATTCACTAACTTTGCCTCAGAATGCACACAAAGTAAATGAGATGGCATAGCTAGAGTGATTTCAAAGAAGAGCATATTTTAAATTTTACAGAGTTTAATTAATATTTTAGAGTTCTAAGAGAGACAATCTCAAGCTTGTAGTTCTTGATGTTAAGATACAAAGCAATGATTTTTACTTTCGAATAAACTTTTTGAAATATCACACAGGACTAAAGCATTCTGTATTGCCTACATTTTGGAATATGTTATTCTAATACACACAAAACAAATTAAAACTGATTGGGAAAAAGCTCACGAGATGTTGGAAATTGATAGAATAAACAATTATTCTGTGGATTCACCAGCTGTGGAAGTCATGAAGCTGCCAGCTGCATTTAGTACATGTACCATAGAAAGGACAGTTAACACATACTTGACTTCTCTTGACCAGCTAATAAGCATGCAAAATGACAGTTTCCCATAATAACTTCAGCACCGGAACCAAACACGTTTGCTTTTCAGCAAGGAATGTAGTCATTAAAAAAAAAATCACACAAGCTGATTTCAGGATTTCAGTAGGAACACAGCCAGCATGTAGGGACAGAAGGCAAAGCTAAGCCTACCTGTACATATGTATCTATACATATGTCTGAGTTCTTTGTTGCCTGACAATAAATTGCAAAGGCAGTCATATTTGAAAGTAAAAACCATTAAACTGTGTTCAAAGGATACTGCAACAGACTCGCTGAGTGAATAACAAGGAAAGCACGATACCTTTAGTAAGTCGCCTCAGAATTTGACAGCGGCATTTAAAAGAGACAGCTATCATTCTTGCTCACTGCTTTCTCTGGCAAAGTGTACTCAGGGTTCTGTTCTGGTGGCTGCAGCGGCAGGCAGCAGCATATGAATTCCTTGCGCACATACCAGGAGAAAGGTAGTCCCAGTGGGGAGTGACAAAGCTTAATTCCTCTTGGCTGATGCAGAGGTCCGCTACATGTCATCTGGCAAAGCTGTGTCATTCACTACTACTACCACCCCTGCCCGCTACAGCCTCCTCCCCCTGCACAATCACAATGGCTTAGAAAGTAAGGCTGTTTCGATAGCAACAAAGCACCAAATTGTGTAAAGCAGGGACAACGCTGGGAGAGGAGCCATTCCATAAATCTAACACTAAATACTGTGCAATGCATTCTGTTTCAGGCAAAGGCTAGGTATTCCAGGCAATTCGGCCACTACCACCCCTTTCCTTCTCAGCATCAAGTCAATACACTTTAGAGAGCTCATTTAATGGAAACGGAGATGAAATGCTTGCATTCTTACTTTAGAAAAAAAAGTATGCATCATATACTATGTTCTTTTTAACAACAACAACAAAAAAGGGAAGGCAAAGGAGTGAGGCAGTTTACCTTTGGGACTCAGGAGAGAATCTTATTTTTGCCTGTAGAAGTAAAGCAGACCTTTGATATTACCAGAAAGGTCTATTTGGCACTTTACAAATCACTGAGGGACAAGGCAGTTTAGGTTTATGGATGCAAAGCAAGAAGGGATAAGGGCAAAGGTTCAGGCAAAGCAGATCAGCAGTCAGATGGAGTCTCAGCCCCTTTAATCACCCCTTCCAAAAAAGGACTTGGCTGGAAAGCAACAGTCAAGACTGTTTCTAAAGATTCCCAGAATGAAAGCAAACAACGCCAAGGATTTCTATTTTTAATGTACCTTATTATCCTATTTCCCAAGCAACTCTTCCCTAAACCATCCTTCTCATTATGCAAATAAAACAATCTTGCAACATAGCAGATTATTTGTGAGTATTTGCTCCAGTGGAGTGAAGAGCAAATTAACAAACCCTTCACAGTCCATTCACAAAGTGACAAGAAGGCGGAGCACATTTCTTCATCTGCCAACACCAGCCTACTCATGATATAATCAATACAAACTGACATTTGGTACGGAATTTTAATCAAAATCTAGAAATCTGCTACAGGAGTTAACACAAATATTCATGGGAAAAAAGTCAGACCATTGGCCAGGAACTTAAAAAAAAATTAGTCAATTAGTACAAGTGAAAAGACATATCACTGTCTAAACTATTTGATTAATATTTCTAGGACTCTATGAATTATTCATACAGTTTTATTCTCTGCTCTTCAGGTTGTAAAATATCCTTTTAAGCTAGTTTCTAAATAACCTTCAATATTTCATTTAGTGATAGAGGCTTCTCCTTTTCATTCATAAATTCCATACTACTTAACTTCAATCCACTGATACAAAAATGCATGTTTCCTACTTTGAGTCCAAAAGAAAAATAATTTGTGTGTGAAAAACAGATGAGTAATATAAGCATCTTCTTTAAAGGTTTTTGAAAAGAACATAATTCCCTTTCTAAGGATGGCCTAGCTAAGGCAATCAGCTATCGCTAATCAATGGATTGTTGTTGTTGTTGTTGTTAAGTGCTGTCGAGTCGGTATCCGACTCATAGCAACCCTCATACGGTTTTCAATGGCTGACTGTTTCGGGATTGCCTTGGGAGTGGATTGCCAGGTCCTTCTCCCGTTTTTTGCGGTGCTGGGAATTGAACTGGGGTCCTCAGAGACTGCAGCGCAGTGCTCTACCCACTGAGCTAAATCCCAGCCCTAACGGATTGTAGTATAGAAGAAAATTTTTATAATAGCTCCAGTTAGCAGAAAATTTTTAAATTATAACACATATTATTTTCCTTTCTTTTAGGGCATCCCTAGAAATATTTAGCCTCCTTGACAGTATTTTTGGTTCTAAATAGAAATATACCCCAGTGCTAGAGAATTGGGTTATTAAAGTGAGATAAATATTTATCATTACCTCTTTTCAAGATTCTTCCAAAAATCTAACATCTTTCATAAAATTCAGGCACTCAGAGAATATGCAGCTGTCAAATAGTATTAGTAAAATCTTTCCCATGAAATATCAGCATCCTGGTCCCTTTTATTAATGTCTATTCAAATAAGACTCAAAATCATACAGGAATATCTTGCCCCTCTGCTATTATGCAGAGTCAGATCTAATTTGTTCCTTCCTTCAACCTAAAATGATCAAATATTTCCCCATCCCCTTTTCCTAGGATATCCAATTTTTTTTAAAGCTATATCCTCTGGTCCCAGAAAAGATCTTCAAAACTGTTATAATGTCTTTCTTTTTTTTCTTTTTTTCTTTTTTTCCCTGCAGGAGAAATAGTCATCTTAGAGTACTTCAAAAGGTTCCTAAGGGTCCAGACTAGGGGATTTTTTTTTTCTCTTTGGATATTTTAGAGCCACTCCATAAATACACTATTAGCCAGCTCATACGTAAGCCAGCTCAGCTCCATACGTAAGCCTCCTAAAATAAGCCTTTTCCAGGAAATGAAGGAATCTGCTATGTAGTCCCACCTCCTTCCATTTCTGTCCCCTCTAGTGCTCAGAGATTTCCCTGGTAGCTTCTTCCAGGTCATCCTTCCTGCCCTAAACCTTTTGATCTCTCTTTGCCTGATACAAGTGTGGCCTCAGGTCCTAAACTCTGCCACTAGCAAAATGCCTCCTTACATGCAAGTTTCCTGGCTCACAACTTACTGACCTGTAGGCCAAAGGTCTCAAGTGGCCAAGGCAACTGGTGGAATTAGGCCACACATCCTAATGTGAACCCTTCTTGGCAGAGTGACCTAGATTTCTTGGCCACCAAATTAATATAAAAATGTGTTTGGACCCTATGAGCCAAGAGTCTTCAACTCCCTGGGTTCGGACCAGTACTAGTATGAGCTGTGAGTGAGTGAGCAAAGCATCATCTGTATTTATACAATAAATGTAACGTGTTTAAGTCATCTTGAATGGCCCCTCCCAACCCCTGTCTGTGCAAAAATTGTTTTCCATGAAACTAGTCCCTGTTGCTGAAAAGGTTGGGTGGGGATTGCTTCATGAGCAACCCATGTCAATTGTAGAGGCTCAGCCTTCTAGATAACTCAGGCTTTACAACATGCTGGTTGAGGGTCACCAAGGTGAGGCTATAGAAATGAAAAGCATGTAAAATTGTACAAGATATATGATCAAACATCAGTATAATTTGGAGAGGAGTGAGTCAATTCAAGAGGCTTGAGTTTCTTTAAAAATACCCCTCAACATATGAAAACATAGGTTTGCTGAATTTGGGGCAGAGTAATCCCTTAATATGATCATTTATTTCAGAGTTTCTTTAAAATATTAGTTTTTGTAAAATATAACACAAGTGTATTATGTTTATATAGAATTTAACAGATTACAAACCATTTTCACACATGATATATCACTGAAGCAACTCGTTACAGATTTTTTTTTCCAGATAAAGAGATAAGTTCTCAGAGAGGGGGTTTTTCAAAGTCACTTAGCTAGCAAGTAGTAAAGAGTAAGAAGAATCAAAGTTTCTCACCCCTTCCTGAAGATTCTTTTTACTCTTTGCTTTCTCACTGTTCCTTTCTCCACTGCTAGAAAATGCCATCCAGATTACAGGGGAGAAAATTTCAGTTAACAAAGACAGGGTACAATAAGAGTGTCTCTCTTCAGCCTTTCTATCTCCCCTGCCCAATCCATGTCCATGTGAAGCACAGCTGATGTGTACAGAACCACTGTGAACAGAGGAACCAGAAATGGGGGGGTGGGAGTCATGGTGGTAGTTAAGCAGGAACCTTTTGGTACCAGACCATTATGCACCAAGTATTTGCCACAGTTGTTCCTTGTGACTGGTTAATGGTCTTGTCATACTTCTTTACAATATTTTGAATATACTCCCTACTGATGATGTTGTTAGGTGCCGTCGAGTTGTTGTTTGACTCATAAGCGACCCTATGTACAATAGATGAAACACCATTGTCAGTGCTTCTCTGCTATTCATAGGTTTTCCTGTGGCTGATTGTTTTGGGGGAGTGGGTTGCCAGGTCCTTCTCTCAAGCCTACCCAGGTGGTCTCCTATACAAGTACTAACCAGGCCTGACCCGGCTTGGCTTAGCTTCCGAGATCTGACAGGATCAGAAGTCACAGTGGTAAGTATGCAGGCACCCATTGATAGTATGGTACTAATCTCATTATAGTGCAGGGGATGGGGAAAGTGTGGACAAAATCAAAACCACCAAAACAAAGCCTTCAGACTGATTCAAGGATTCCAATATGTTCTTTAAAGTATTTCACAGCAACTCAGTGAGTTGGCACACATTCCCCATTACTTTGTTCTGCTAATTTTTCTCATCTCCTTGGTTCTCTTCCATTGAATTCGTTCTTCTATATAACATCATCACCTCCAAAATAAACAATGGTGTTTATGGAGACTTCTAATCCTTAACAAGGAAGGATCGTCATAAATTGCCGGTTTCCTTCCATATACTTATATGTGGGAATTCATTTAAAAAACAAAGCAACAGGATTAATGCTACAAATAAATAATCTTACTATCTGATATCATTAGAGTCAAATTGGTTAAAATACTACAATAATTTCCACTTGCTTCCTCATTTCAGTTAATTTCGTAAGTCTGTTACAAATCACATTTGATAGATTTCATCTGTTTACTTTTTTCCTAAATTATTACTTTTTGTTTTCTTTGAATGTAATTGCTTCAAAATGCTTAATGTGTTTAGTGCATTATTTAAATAGTACAGGACATCCTGGAGTGGCTAATATTAAATACATTAATTTTTTCTCCATACCTAATAACTGTTGGTCATTTCTCAAATCTTCAGGGCATTTTGGAATATAATGTTCTTCAAGATCTAAGAATGTAAACCCCATCCTATCTACCTTCTTTCTAGCTCCTTTTAGACAATCTCTTTGACTCATTGAAAACCCTATGAATACCAGAGAAGCAGTAACAATACTGTTTTGTCTGTTGTACATAGGGTCTCTATGAGTCGGACACCAACTCGATGGTACCTAACAACAACATTGACTCATTCTCAAGTTATTATAATAATAAGCTGTTATTATAAAAGCTATTTTATAGCTTTTATTATTTTATAGCTGTTATTATAACAGTTATTATAAAAGCTTAAAAGATGCTTTTAAAGATGCTGAAAGCAACGATGGGCCTCAAACATGTTACAATTCTTGTGATTGCTGTCTGCTACTTAATTCATGGAGTATGTTCACATGAAACCACATGTTAACAACAGTTAAAGGAAATGCCTCAAACAGAACTCACCTTAGCCATAGACGATTACAAAAAGCAATACCCCATCTGCTGGTAGGGTTCTAAGGACATGGAGATTTGGGATAATTGCAGCAGATAGGACTTATCAGGTAAAAATTTGTAAGCAAATACTTTAAGAGAAAACATTTTTGTAGGAGTAATGATGCCCTTTAGGAAGTATTATTAGGACATACTCCTGCAAATCTGGGGTGATTAAAAAGCACTTAGTGGCTCTGAGATTCTGGAGTGCTATGATTTAAAGGGTGGGGATAATGTATATTCCATGCATTATTTGCTTTTCTACTTGGGGGTCTAACGGCCTTCACAATGCCAAGGAAAGAAGGTTGCTTTTGCTTAACTTGAGGAGGTCAGAAAAAGTCAGAGGAAAAAAAGAACCTTAGAAATTTGTCCACACAAAGCATCTGGTGGTAAATGTTTAAGAATAGAATATGTAGAAATTGAGAAATGCAGTACAAGAAGAGACTTGCTAGAAATCATCCCTCTAACAGTCTAGGTTAAATCTATTTATGGAGGAACTGTACAACAACAGGATGGTGAGCAGCCAAAAAGCACGGGTTTTAGAATAAAATGCTTAACTTTGAATTCTGCTTTTACCATTAAGTGGCTGTGTGAGTTTCTTAACCTCTTTGTTCTTCATTGTTAAATTGGTGAAAATCATGTTTAGGGCTGTTTCAATGACTGAATTTATTTGTGTTCAGGGCACAGAAAATAATATGAGGCTTTATTAATCACTATGTATTTCATGGGAATACAATTGCACAATTTGATATTTGATAACAGAATCCTACTCTCCCCTACATTAGTTCTATATAATTAGCATGGAGTTTAGCTCAGTTGGTAGAATGCTGCAGTGTGCTCTCTGAGGCCCTGGGTTTTATCCCCAGCACTCCAAAAAAATGGGAGAAGGATGTGGCAGCCCACTCCCAAGACAATCCTGAGACAATCAACCATCAAAAACCCTATGAGGGCCGCTATGAGTTGGACCCAACTCGAAGACACCTAACAACAACTAGTATAGATTATTTTTTGTCTGGGAAACTACAAGATCATGGGATTTGGAATTAATGCCTAGAATGATCCTTCTCCATGAAGTCTTTCAGATCATAATGGCATGAAGTGATCTTTCTCTTTTGACTCTCTGAACGTCTTCCTATACTCATGCCTCTTGTTTTTCCTGACCCTAAATAATGGCATTCACAGCACCCTGGCCGCCTTCTTCAGCATTTAGTCGGCCCCCATTCTCTAGGAATGACCTCCTACCTTGACTCCCAAATACTGCAAATTAGCCCAAATTTTCTCCTTATTCTACAACCTCCTTCCCTGACCCTTGATTCCAACATCTGTGGGTGCCCATCATGACCATCTCAAATCAAATTGAGTTCCCCATTTTCTCATGAATAAGATGCCTGTTCCCCCTCCATGGCATTACCGCCATCTTCCCTACAGTCCAACCCTTTCAAGTTTACCTTTACAAGCCCCCAAGACATTTCTGATGGCCAGTAGCCTAGGCTAGACCTGCATGGTTATTGCACACAGGAGTTTTCTCTTACAAACATTTATTGATTTCTTTGTTTAGCAACTGCTTTGCTCTAGGCCCCAGAGCTCTAGCCCTACAGGGGGATGCTGTTGTTGTTAGATCCCATCAAGTCAGGTCCAACTCATAGCAACCTTCATAGGGTTTTTAATGGCTGATTGTTTTGGGATACATGCGGATACCTGCCCCTAATTTCTTCCACAATTACTGGCCAGCATTTGTTTTAATTTTCATGATTGAGTGGAGCTTCAAGAGGAGCATTACCCTTCAAACTTCATACTGCTAGTCAATTTTTTTATTTTTATTTTTATCTGAGGGCTAAATCATATAAATAATTTCATTTATATAGGGCAGTTTTATAGCCTGAGTTATGGTGGATACTTATGACCAACAAACTGCAAATTACTTAAAAAGTAAGGACCTTATTTGAAGAAGAAAAGTGAGAAATCCAATAGAAAAAAAGATAGTTATTATAATAAAAATTTTGAAAGGACTAATTGTAAATGCAGAAATAAAAGCTGATTTAATGGACCATGCATTTTCTACACCCCCAGAATCTGATGGTAGGCTTATGTGTGACTGGGAGAGCAAGAAACACAACTAATTAAAACATCTAACCATAAGGAGTGGTGCTGTGTGTACAGAAACCAGGTCAGATCAAATGAGATTTCTAAAAGAGGGTTAGATGAAATGAGTTATTCCCAGTACTGCCTTCTCCATCCAACCTATCACCATTCCCTGCTTTACTTTTTTCTACATCACTAAACACCATTTTACCACACCTTCCATTTTAATAATTTATTTGTTTATTATCTGTCTCCTCTCCCAACAGGTTTTTGTTTTAATGAGGAGATATGTGTGTGTGTGTGTGTGTGTGTGTGTGTGTGTGTGTGTGTGTGTGTGGTCTATTTTGTTCATTGCCTAGAAGAGCACCTAGAAAACAGCCAACGTTCAAACATTTTCACTGAATAAATAGAATTGTGGGGGCTTTCCTTTTAGTGGACTGCCTTTATATGCAATACTGTTTCTAATGATTTTCTATAAAAGATGAAGTTAACAAATTACTTTTAAAAAGCGAGCAAAAAGCTCTTCCACTTTAAGAGGAAATTCTTCCAAATAACATGTTTCTTGAATGTTGTCTGTTGGTGGAAAGAAAAGGGCAAGGATGTGCCCTGAGTATACCTCAGATTTATTTCTGGTGCTCCTGACAAGATGATTCATAAAGACTCTGCTGTTTCCCAACTATGAAGAAACATATGACCCAGCTAGATTTTCATTCCTCAGAGATAGCAAGAGCAACAAAGAAAAAGGTAACACAACTGATGCTAAAATTAAAAGAATTTTGTTTGGCTTGACTCTTGTGAATGAAAGAAGTAGCAAATACATATTCATCCTGAGAGTAGATTCTGGTCTAACATGCATAATTATAGCCTGTCAAGGATATAATATAACTCAAAAGTAATGGATATGTCTATCTTTAAAAGTTTTTATATCCAGTAGCACATGGCTTAAACATTTAGTAATCCCATCTTCAACAGGGCTTTGTACTATAACAACCTCCAATGTGACCTTCTTGCTGTTTTTGCTGCTACTACAATGACTTGCGGGCTGGGATTTAGCTCAGTGGGTAGAGCGCTGCGCTGCAGTCTCTGAGGCCCGGAGTTCAATTCCCAGCACCGCAAAAATGGGAGAAGGGCCTGGCAATCCACTCCCAATGCAATCCCGAAACAGTCAGCCATTGAAAACCCTATGAGGGTCGCTATGAGTCGGATACCGACTCGACGGCACCTAACAACAACTAACAACGATGACTTGCATTTTATAGTATAGGAGTTGAGCTTTCCATAGTAAGAATGAACACATTAAAAACAACCTACAACAAAACATCCTCAATCCTAATATATTCAACTCATTTTAGTACAATTGTACTGACCATATTTTAACACATCCTATAGATATATAGGAGCTGGGATTTAGCTCAGTTGGTAGAGCGCTGTGATGCAGTTTCTGAGGTCCCGCGTTCAATTCCCAGCACCACAAAAATGGGAGAAGGGCCTGGCAATCCTCTCCCAAGGCAATCCTGAAACTGTCTGCCATTGAAAACCCTATGAGGGTAGCAATGAGTCGGATATCGACTCAACAGCACCTAACAACAACAGCCATTGGGCTGCACCCCTATCTCACCCAATTTTTATTTTTAATTTTGAGACAGGATCTTGCTGAGTTCTTCAGGCTGTTTCTACCTTGAACTCCCAATCCTCCTGCCTCTGCCTCCTGAGTCACTGGGATTCCAGGTGTGTGCCACTGGGCCTGGCCCCATGTACTTTTAAATAATTGTTGTAATTATACTGTATATGTAATACTTTTTTTTGCACATTTTCTTCCTAATAGTCCACACATTTGTGCATGAAGGTCACTATGAGTCGGATACCAACTCCACGGCACCTAACAACAACAACAACAACAACAACAACAACAACATATAAGAATCTAAAAAATTTTTAAAAGAGGATACAGTAAGTCTTTTGATATAATTATTTTTTCTGATACAATGAAATGGATAAACTCCAGTGTTCCTTCAAGCAGTGTAAATTATGGGTCATTAAAACTCATGCAGTTGGGTGACAAATGCCACCACTCACTAGAATAGGTTAATTAACACTGATGGCAATGATTATAGAATGTATGAAAAGGGAATATTAAATACTGGAAAGAAGATCGCAAAGTTGGAAGATGTCTAAGGAGTCAGAAGTCTCAGGTTAAAGTACTGATACAATTACATATTGGTTGTTTAATCTTGAGTAAAAGTTACTGAATGCCTTCTTTACATTGTCCACAATGATGTGCCCCAATATAAAGGCGAAAAAAGACATAATAGTGTTTCTAGAAAATTACAATTGGTAGGGGAAATTCTTACATAGAAGAGCATACACATAATCCAGAATTCTAACCAACAAACTATAGAACCCCTCTATACAAAAGGTCATTTCGTCTGTATGAATTGCTTATGCCTATGCAGCACCAGGGCTGGGATTTAGCTCAGTGGGTAGAGCGCTGCGCTGCAGTCTCTGAGGTCCTGAGTTCAATTCCCAGCACCGCAAAAATGGGAGAAGGGCCTGGCAATCCACTCTCAAGGCAATCCCGAAACAGTCAGCCACTGAAAACCCTATGAGGGTCGCTATGAGTCGGATACCGACTTGACGGTACCTAACAACAACAACAACAACATGCAGCACCAAGTCTCCTTTTCTCTTTTAAAAGTAACAGCCCCTTGATTTTCTTTGTGGATCTACTCTCAGTCCTCATGAGATGTGTGAGGTTGGTACTCTCCCACCTCTATCCCATCAGGCTGAACAAGTAGAGCATACTATCCCCTTTGCTGCAGGGATTGGTGTAGAAATAGGTAGTCCTACAAATCAGGCTGAGATGCAATCTCAGAACTTTTGTTAGGACTCCTGGAAAGGAGATATTCTCATTCAACTGGGGATGGTAGGTCATGAGCCTGGAGCTGCTATCTTATCTCCATTTTAGAAGAACTTGACTTTGAATTGTAACAAGACAGAGGAAAATAGAATCAAGATAGACAGTCATAGATTTCTGGAGATGTTGGAACATCTAGATCAATCCTTTTCTAAAGCCACAATACACTGGACTTTTCAGTTACATGAGTCTTTTGCTAATTCCATCTATGACTTGTGATTAAAAGAGGCTTGACTAATAAAATTTTAAGCATCGGATTCTTGATCTGTAAAATAGGGAGGTTATGTCTTCAAAATTCCTTATAGTTCTGCCATTTTACTATAGTACTAAATTCACCTATCTTCAGGGTTGCAATAAGGAAAGCCAACTTTACATTGTCAACTATAAAATGTTCTACAAAGAGTATGGGTTCATTTAAGAAAATTCAAATATAAGTAAATATAAATATAAGTTTGTATATGTATATGTGTATGTATGTGCTATTGTCTGGTTATGAAGTATCCTACAAAAAGGCTCATCTATTACAGGTTTGGGCCCCAGCTGGTGGTACTATTAAGAGGCATTAGATCATGAGGAATCTGACCCATTGATGGATTCATAATTTGATGGGATTCTTGGTAGATGGTGGAAACAAGGAAGTGGGGCCTAGTTGGAGGAAGTAGGTAATGGGGGCATGTCCTTGAAGGGTATATCTTGTCTCTGGTACCTCTCTCAATCTCTGCTTCCTAGCTGCTATGAGGTGAGCCTCTCTGCTCGACTATGCCCTCCGGCCATGATACTGTGTCTCACCACAGACCCACAGCAGTGTAAGCAGGGCTGACCATGGACTGAAACCACTGAAATCATGAGCCAAAACAAATATTTCCTCTTTTAAGTTGTTTTTCTCAGCTATTTTGCATATGGATGAAAAACTGACTAACACAGTATGTATATGTATATGTGTGTGTGTATGTGTATACTTATGTATTTGTGCACGTGCAAAGTTAAGAAACTCCAGAACCCACCTATTTGTAATATAAGCACAGATTCAGAGAAGGGAAAAGTCTCATTCCTGTGGTTCTGTCATAGGAAACCCAGATTTTATCAAATCTCAAAGGTTTCAACTAATGATATCTTGCATTCCTAAGCTCACTACTATCAACCAGAAAGTCCCTACTCTCTTACTTAAAAAATAGTGCCCATTACTCTTTACTTTTATTACCATACAAATAATATGAAAGAGCTCCTTATGGGATGTTTTGTAATTACTTTGAATTACCACTCACTGACTCTGGAAAAAGAAAAAAAAAAGAGAGAGAGAAAAAAAGTCAAAGTATATTTAAAAATTTTCCTCCAAAGGAAGACAGGACCATCTAATAAAGCCTAAAATGGGGGGTGGGGAGGGTATATAAAGATGGCTGTTGTTGTTGTTAGGTACTATTGAGTTGGTGTCCAACTCATAGAGACCCTACGTACAACAGACAAAACACTATTGTCAATGCTTCTCTGCTATTCATAGGGTTTTCAATGGTGGATAGATTTTTGGGAGTGGGTTACTGGGTCTTTCACCCAAGTAAAGATGAAAGGGTGCAGAAATGAGGAAAAAGAGAAAAGGGACATTCTAAATTGGTTTGTTCCCCACCATCAGGCATCTTTTTAACATCTGGTTGTGTGAGTCCTCAGCAATACAGCAAGCAACGTCCCTATGTATCTTGAACTTGCAGTGGGGCAAGTAGCTACTAGAGGGCAGCAGAGGATCAGTAGTGGGAGTGCAGGGATCAGGCTGACTGGGAACAGACAAGGTGACTAAAATGGGGCCAGAGGCCTGGAGAAGACTTAAGGCCAGCATACCAGCATAAATTAGGAAGATTAACCTGTAGGGAGCCCCCTCAAAGTTCTTATGTAGCTATGACAAAGTCTATTTTGACTTGTCTGTCAGCTTGTTGTGCTGTGGGGGCTTGTGTGTTGCTGTGATACTGAAAGGTATAGAACCACCAAGGAAGAAGTGGCCAGTGGAAAACAGGAGTGCGGAGCAGAGGAGAACTGGGCTGGAGATATATATTCTGAAGTGTTAGTGTGGAGATGGCGTTGGTATCTTAGGAAGGGGCAAAATCATTAGGTAGTGCAGGTAGATTGAGACAAGGGCCATGTCTGAGCCAGGCACATACTAAACCTCAGAGGCTGGCAATGAGGGAAGACTCAGCAGAACTCAAGAAGAAACAGAAGGCAGGTAGGGAGGTGGAGAGTCTGGAAACTGTGGTTCCCTGGGGTCCCAGTTAGAAGCTGTGTGCCATTAAGGAGGAAGAATGCACTGGTCTAACCTCTATCTCTATCTTTCTATATATCTATACACACATATACCCATGTGTCTGTCAGTTTGCTGTACTGTGGGGGCTTGTGTGTTGTTGTGATGCTGAAAGCTATGCTACCAGTATTATAGATACCAGCAGGATGACCCATGGTGAACAGGTTTCAGCTGAGCTTCCACACTAATACAGAATAGGGAGCAGGACCTGGCAGCCCACTCCTGAGACTTTTAGCCATTGAAAATACTATGATAAAGCAGAGAACACTGTGTCAGATACAGTGCCAGAAAATGAGCCCCCTAGGTTGAAGAGCTGCTTTCTCAAATAATTGTTGTTGTTGTTGTTAGGTGCCGTCGAGCCGGTATCTGATTCATAGCGACCCTCATAGGGTTTTCAATGGCTGACTGTTTCGGGATTGCCTTGGGAGTGGGTTGCCACATCCTTCTCTCTCCTCAAAGTAGAGTTGACCTTAATGACAGGAATGGAGTAAAGCCCCAGGGACCTCCATTTGCTGATGTGGCATGGGTCAAAATGAGAAGGAACAATTGTAAATACCCATTAATAAGTGGAATGTGGAATGTACATAGTATGAATCTAGGAAAATTAGAAAATATCAAAAGGGAAATGGAGCACATAAGCATCCATATTCTAGGCATCAGTGAGCTAAAATGGACTGGCATGGGGCATTGTGAATCAAATGATCATATGGTCTGTTGGGTCCCTGTTCGGGCACCAACTATGTTGGGCCCCACGTTGAGCACCAAATCTATGTGGGGCACGTGCCTCCCGGTCCGGCCTGGAGGTTCGGACGGGCTGCGCCGCCGCGCACACAGATACTAAACACAATTCACTCAAGACCCTCAGGTGAGGGGCGCAGACTCCTGCGGCCCTCGGGACCCCGGCGGAGAGGGAGAAAGGAAAAGCCTCAGGCACTTTTGCCTTCCAGGGGCAAACACCTGTGTTGGTCTTCTCGGTGGTCAGGAGGAGACAGCTGTTGCTTCCTCGGTGATCGGAGGTGATCCTCGGAGAGCAGGATCTTTTCCTTGTTAAGGATTGCAATGGGAGAGCATTATTTCCTCACTGATGGTCGGGGAAGAGCAGCAGGAGAGGTGCTTCCTCATCGGTGGTCCGGGCAGGAACCGGCGAGAAGGCGCAGAAAGGGATGCCAGAAAGGGCTGTGCCAAAAAAAAAGGATCGAGCTGCCGCAGCGCAGCTCTTTATGTAGCTCGCCCATGGAATGGCCTGAGCCAATCAGCTTTCAGTCCAATTGTCCAATCAGGAAGGGTTTTGTACAAACGCGCAACCAAGTTACTTTCATTTTCCCTAGATTTCTAACTTACAAACCAGATATTCAAACGCCATTTTCCCAGTTTGGGAGTTTTTGCCAATTTCCTCCCAATTTTTCCCTACATGGTCCACTACACCAAGAATAACAGAGTATAGAGAAATGGGGTTCAATTCATCATTAAAAAGATATCTCAAGATCTGTCCTGAAGTACAATGCTGTCATAATATCTGTATGAATAATACCCATACTCCTATAAGGAAGATCAGTTAATATGACTTCTATTCAAATTAATGCACCCACTACCAAGGCTACAAACTAAGGTAGGAAAATTTTTTTATCAACTTCTGCAATCTGAAATAGAGCAAACATGCAATCAGGATACATTGACAATTATTGGTGACTGGAGTGCAAAAGATAGAAAAGATAGAAAAAATAGAAGCTTAGTAGTTGGAAAATTTGGCCTTGGTGACAGGAATGATGCTGGAAATCACATGATAGGATTTTATCAGACCAAGGACCTTTTCATTACAAATACATTTTTTTCACCAACATAAATAGTGACTGGACACATGGAATTCACCAGATGGAACATGTTGTTGTTGTTCGGTGCTGAAGTTGGTATCTGAATCATAGCGACCCTATGTACAACAGGCGAAACACTATTGTCAGTGCTTCTCTACTATTCATAGGGTTTTCAATGGCAGATTGATTTTTGGGAGTGGGTTGCTATGCCCTTCTCCCAAGCCTACAGTATTTAGTGTTCCTAGGTGGTCTCTTATCCAAGTACTAACCAGGCCCAACCTTGGTTAGCTTCTGAGATCTGATGGGATCAGATACCACAGCAGTACGGCTGCAGGCAGATGGAACATACAGGAAACAAAATGTTTGGATTACTATTAAAATTATTGTTGTTGTTGGGTGCCTTTGAGCTGGGTCCAGTTCATAACAACCCTATGTACAATAGAATGAAACACTCCTTGATTCTGTGTCAGGCACAAGATCTTTTTGTTGTTGTTTAAGCCCATTGTTGTATTCTAAAACTGTTTGTCTTCTAAAACTGTTTGTGGAAAGAAACAATGGAAAAGCTCAATATCCAAAGTCAGAACAAGACCAGGTGTAGATTGTGGATCAGACCATCAACTGCTCATATGCAGGCTCAAATTGAAACTGAAGAAAATTGGAACAAGTGTATGAGAGCCAAGGTATGACTTTGAGTATATCCCACCTCAGTTCAGAGACCACCTCAATAAGAGATTTGATGTGTTAGACACTAATGATCAAAGACCAGACAAGTTGGGTAATGACATCAAGGACATAATTCATGAGAAAAGGAAAAAGTTACTAAAAAGACAGGAGAAAAAGAAAAGACAAATTATATATAAAAGAGACTCTGAAACTTGCCCTTGAATGTCCAGAAGCTAAAGTAAAAGGAAGACATGATGAAGTTACAGAACTAAACAGAAGATTTCAAAGGGCAGCTCAAGAAGACAAAATCAAATATTATAATGACATGTGCAAAGAGCTGGAGATAGAAACCAAAAGGGAAGAATATGCTCTATTTTTCTCCAGCTTAAGGAACTAAAGGAAAAGTTCCAGCCCCAAGTGGCAATAGTAAAGGACTGCACAGGAAAAATGTTAAATGACAGGAAACAGCAAAAGAAAATGGAAGGAATACAGAGAGTCATTATACCAAAAACAATTGGTGATGATGGACTATTTCAAGGGGTTGCATATGATCAAGAACCAATTGTACTGAAGGATGAAGTGGAAGCTTCCTTAAAGGAATGGGTGAAAAACAAAGCTGCAGGCTTTGATGGAGTATCAATAGAGATGTTTCAACAAACAGATGCAGCACTGAAGGTGCTAACTTGTTTATGCCAAAAGATTTGGAAATAGCTACCTGGCCAACTGACTGAAAGAGATCCATATTTGTGCCTATTCTCAAGAAAAGAGATTCAACCAAATGTGGAAACTATTGAACAATATGTTAATATCACTTACAAGCAAAATTTTTCTAAAGATCACTCAAAAGCTATGGCAGCAGTGTACAGACAAGAAACTGCCAGAAAATCAAGCTGGATTCAGAAGAGTGTGTGGCACAAGAGACATGCTGATGTCAGATGGATATTGGCTGAAAGCAGAGAATACCAGCAAGATGTCCATCTATGTTTTATTGACTGTGCAAAGGCATTTGACTGTGTGGATCTTAATAAATTATGGATAACACTGTGAATAATGGGAATACCAGAATACTTAATTGTACTCATGAGAAATCTGTACATGAACTAGGTGACAGTAGTTTGAACAGAACAAGGTAACACTGCCTGGTTTAAAGTTGAGAAAGGTGTGTATCAGGGCTGTATCACTTCACTGTACCACCTCAATCTCTATGCTGAACAAATAATCTGAGAAGCTGGACGTTATGAAGAAGAATGTAGCATCTTGACTGGAGGAAGACTCACTGACAATCTGAATTATGCAGATGACACAACTTGTTTGGAAGAGTGGCAGTTCAAGGAAAAAAAAGGAAAACGCTGCACTAGATGGATTGACACAGTGAATACAACAAGGGGCTTAAACAACAACAACAAAAAGATCTTGTGCCTGACACAGAATCAAGGAGTGTTTCATTCTACTGTACATAGGGTTGTTATGAATTGGACCCAGCTCAAAGGCACCTGACAACAACAATAATTTTGACAGTAATCCAAGGACTTAGCACAGTATCCAGTGAAAAAATCAGAGGCATACAGTTGGCAAAATCTAAGGGTTTAGGGGAAAACCAAGAAGAAGCCGAAGCCATGAAAAGGTTGTGAGAGGTTAGGAAGACCTGGAATATGACAAGAATTCAGGGAATTTACTAGGTAAATTGGTCATGATGACTGTTGTCATTTTATTTATTAGCTCCCCATGTGCTGGCCATGGTTTAAGTTCATAATATATTTCCATATTTAATTCTCAAACAAAGCCCATGTAAGAGGAACTAATATTCTTCCTCCACCTTTACTTAGATCTGATTGATAAATTAATAATTCAATATGTGCAACATGAAGATTTGATGCACATATGAATTGTGAAATGAATAACACAATCAAATTAACATATCCATCATTACTTAGTGTATGTGTGTGTGGTGAGGACATATAAGATCTACTGCCTTAGGAATATAGTATTGTTTTCTATAGCCACCATTCTTTAGATGTCCAGAACTTATTCCTCTTAAGTTTATATCCTTTGACCCATATCTCCTCTCTCACTTCCAAAACACTAGAAGCCACTATTCCAATCTCTGCTTCTATGTAATTGACTTTTGAGATCAGTGGTCCCCAACCACAGAGCCATGGACCAATACAAGTCTGTGGCCTGTTAGGAACCCAACCACACAGCAGGAGGTGAATGGCGGGCCAGCAAACAAGTAAAACTTCATCTGTATTTACAGCCACTCCCCATGTCTTGCATTACTGCCTGAGCTCTGCCTCTGGTCCTTGAAGAAAAGTTGTACTTCATGACACCAGTCAGCGGCCATAAAATCGTTGGGGACTGCTCTTTAGATTCTGCAGACAAGTAAGAGCATGTAGTATTTGTCTTTCTGTGTCTGGCTTGTTTTACATAGTGCTATAGATTGGCTCTTCTTGAATATACCCCAAAGGCCTATGTGCTAAAGATTTGGTCCTCAAGATGGCACTATTGATGGATGACAGACCTTTGAGAGGCAGGACCTATGGGAGGTCCTTAGATCATTGGAGGCGCACCATTGAGGGAAATATAGAACTCTTGTCCCCATCTTTCTCTTTGTTCCCTGGCTCGTGATGTAAGTGGTTTTTCTCCCTCATGCACCCACATCATGATGCACTGCTTTGCTCCAGGCCCAATGATATGGGGCCAAATGATCATATACCAGAACTTCTAAAACTGTGAGCTAAAAGAAACCATTATTTCATTATAGTGATGGAAAGCTCACTAACGCTGTTAGCATAATGTCCTTCACATTCATCCACATTATGACAAGTGGTAGGATTCATTTTCTTTCTTCCTTCCCTCCTACTCCCTTCCTTCCTTCCTTCATTCCTTCCTTCCTCCCTTCCTTCCCTCCCTCCCTCCCTTCCTTCCTTTCTTTCCCCTTCCTTTCTTCTTTCCTTCCATGTCTTCCTTCCATGCTTTCCTTCCTTCCTTCCTCCCTCCTCTCTCCCTCCTTCTCTCCTTCCCTCACTCCCTTTATTTTCTTTCTTTCTGTTTTGTTTTCTCAGTACTTGGGGTTGAACCCAGGGCCTTGCACATACTTTGCAAGCATTCTACCACTGGGGGGCTGTACCCCAGCATCCTCTGTAATTTTTTTTTTTTTTAATCATGAGACAGGTCTGCCTAAGTTATGCAGGCTGCTCTGACCTTGAACTTGTGATCCTCCTGCCTCTGTCTCCTGAGTTGCTGGGATTACAGGAATATACAATAGCACCCAGCTCAATTTTCCTTCTTTATGACAGGATAAATATTCCTCTGTGTATGCATACATATGCACACATTTTCTTTATCAGTTCATTTATCCATAACACTTAAGTTGCTTCCATATTCTGGTTCTTGTGGCTTATGCTGCAATAAACAAGGGAATCCAGGTATCTTTTAAAGACACTGATTTCATTTCCTTTGTATATGTACCCAGATGTAAGATTACTGGATTATGTGGTAGTTCCATATTTAATTTTTTGAAGACCCTTTATACTAATCTATCTAATGGCTATGCCAATTTATATTCCTACCAACAGTGTATAAGTGTTCCTTTTCCTCCACATTCTTGTTTCACTGACCGCTGTCTTAACAAATGTAAGATGATACCTTACTGTGGTTTTGATATACATCTCTCTGATGTTTAGTGATATTGAATACCTTTCCATATACCTGTTGGCCATGTGTATATCTTCTTTCAAAAAAATGTTTATTTAGCAGGTGGGCTATTACTATCCTTACTTTGGAGCTTGAAGAAGGTCTTCTATTTGCCCACTGTACTTCAGAGCAATGCTTAGTAATTTGTATGGTCAGTTCCTCAGGTTACTGAAAGTTTCTGGAGGACACAGGTAGTCTTTTCATTTTGTGGAGGTCTCAGAGGGTAGAAGTTAGAAAACATTTTAAGTTTTTAATAATTGTTTTCATGAATACAAGAATGAATAAATGTAGGGGCATAGGAAGAGAATGCTGGGAGAATAAGAACGTACGATATCAAAGGTCATCACCAAGATAACGAGGACCATAAAATGCTGAGGACTAATCACAAAGGAGCTGAAACTCTGAGACTTGTGTGTCTAGAAACCTGCCCTAAGGGAGGCACCTTACCCTGGGAGTAGGGTGCTGGGAATACCTTCCCTTGCACAAGGTCCTGTTACCTTGGACATTGCCTTTCTGAGATCCTTTCCTACACCTGGAAAGCTGAATAAACAGGTATTTTCAGGAGTGTTATACAAAACAGGAGCTGGACACTTCCTGTGTCTGGAATAAGCATACTGGACTAGGCTTTACTTTTTAGTTGTGAGGTCACGTAAAGGATCAGGATGCTTCAGGATCATTCAGGGGACTTGGTTAAGAAAACTCTAGTAAACAGTGTGAGGGTTAGGGCCTCTCTGCCCATTCTGAGTCCTCTTTGTGGTTCTAGATGCTTCTTTAAGCATTCTGCCTCTACCCAAGCACATAGCTTGTATATATGGGATTGATCGTCTCAGCATCAGGGAGTTTTCTTCATGAGAATGTGTCAGAGTCACAGGGCCTCAGATCATCCAGCAGAAGTACCTAAAGCACTAGATTCAAAATCTACTCCATGCCACTTTGGACAAAGACAGCTCTTGAAAATATTCTGACAGAGGGGGACTTTCTAACATGCTGCTCCCAAATCCTTGCTGCTAATATAGCCAGCACTGATTATGTGCTGATTTTAGAGCAGTTTTAATAAATATAAAGATCATATAAGCTACTAAGAAAAGATCATATTATAAAAGTAAAAGTAAACACAATTAAAATTTCATTTAACTTGACACATTTAAATCTAAAATACTATCATTTATCATGTAATCAATATAAAAATTGTGAGACTTGTACATTTCTTTTTCATCTTCAGTCTTTAAAATCTGGTGTACATTTTACACTTACAATACATCTCAACTCAGAGAAGCTATTTTTTACCATCTTCTACGTACATGGCGCTACCATATTGAATAACACAGAACTAGCATAATTCTATGCTATAACAATTATGAAAATAACTTTCACTAGTGTGAAACATTTTATCAAGAGGACAATATCTGCTGCTTCTCCTGCATTTCCCATCCCAGTAAATGACACATTATCCATTTAGTTCCCCTCAGTTCAAACTCTTAGTGTCAACCTGGACTCTTCCTTCATTCCCCACTGCCAACCAACTCCTCCACATTCCAAAGGATACTGCTTTGCTTTGTTTTGCAACCACATAATGTCTTGTCCTAACTTTCACATTAATTTTAGCATTAGCTTTGCATTGTTGTTGTTGTTGTTGTTAGGTGCCGTCGAGTCGGTATCCGACTCATAGCGACCCTCTGTACAACAGGGGAAACTCTATTGTCAGTGCTTCTCTGCTGTGCATAGGGTTTTCAATGGCAGATTGATTTTTGGGAGGGGGTTGCCAGGTCCTTCTCCCAAGCCTGCAGCACCTGGTGTTCCCAGGCGGCCTCCCATCCAGGTACTAACCAGGCCCGGCCCTGCTTAGCTTCCGAGATCTGCCGGGATCGGATTCCACAGGGCTATGGCTGCAGGCTAGCTTTGCATTAGTCTGCTCTATTCTCATCTCACAAGTCTTTGTTTTATCTTTCTAGCTCTTGCCAAAAGAAAAAAAAAAAAGATTGATTGTCCTTAAACTCTTTCAATTTCCATAGTATTACCTTCAAGGATCTTCTTGAAGGTACTCCTCTAGCCTGACTCATTGCTAATATTGAAAGTTTTAGCCATTATAGGTTGAGAAGGCAAACCCAGAACCCACCAGTCCTCTCTGAAATCCATGTCTTTGCTCCTTTCCCACCCTTCCCTGGAATGTTGTGGACTGTTCTTATCTCTGTTGATCTCATCTACTGTGGACTGTTGATCTCATCTACTAGGCTGTGAGCTTATTAAGGAAGATATGGAATTGGTTTGACTTTCAATTAGTAGCATTGAAAATGTAACTGGAACAGTGAAGACACTGAATGAATGAATGGATGGATGGATGAATAGTAAAATGCAAAGGACTTTTGTTTACTGAGTTGTGGCCTCATCATTTTCTAGCTACATAGCCTTTATGAAGTCACTTAACCTCTCTCAAGCTCCTGTTCTTCTCCTGTAAAATTGAAGTATGATACTTGATGTGCCAACCTCACAGGTTTATAATACTATTATATAAATGATCACATATAAAATTACAGGAAATGTATGTGAACATAAAAGTATATATAAAATTTATATACCTTATAATTTATAGTTATAGATAAATTATAAAATTATATGTACATATTTGGGTCTATCAATCCATTCTTTCCTCTTCCCCATCCAAATAAAAGATGGAACGTTTATTTTAAAAAGTTAATCAATACAAATTATAAGAAGTATTAACAAGCTGGGTATGGTGGCACATGCCTATAGTCCAAGGACTAGGGAGATGGAGGCAGGAGGACTGTAAGTTTGAGGCCAACTTATGCTACATAGCAAGATAGCAAGTCCCAGGCCAGCCTGGGCCATGCAGCAAGATCCTGTCTTTAAAATAAAAATAAATAAATAAATAAATAAAGCATTAACAATCTGGGACATTATTAAGGTAAATAAATTTTCCAATATAAATTGCAGCTGCAAACTCTGAAATACAAGACACTAAGACGTTTTCAGATAAGGAATGCAGAATATAGTCTATATGAAAAATGACAACTGAATCAGGAGATAAAGAGTAGCTTTACATGCCCAAACTGCAAAGGTTAATGTAGAGCCTTGCAAAATTATTCATGCAAAGACGAATAGGCACACAATGTCTTACAGTAGGCATGTTCTAAATATTATTAGAGATCTAAATGAGGAGAAAGTGATGGCTACTCTATTTATTTTTATTTATTTATTTATTTTTAAGACAGAGTCTCATTATTTAGCTCAGGCTGGCCTGGAACTCATTACGTAGCCCAGACTGGCTTCAAACTCATAATGCCCCTGTTTCAGTTTCCCAGTGGTGGGATTATAGATGTGTACCACCATGTCTTGGGAGAAGGGCCTGGCAATCCACTCCCAAGGCAATCCCGAAATAGTTAGCCATTAAAAACCCTGTGAGGGTCACTATGAGTTGGATACCGACTCGACGGCACCTAACAACAACCACCACCACCATGTCTTGGAGGTACCTGTCTTAAGAAACTTAACCTGTAGTTGAAAGAGGACCCAAATAAATGATTCATGGAATATTTCCCATGAAATAGTTATTCAGAGAGAAGATAATCCACCTGGTATCTCAGGGTTTTTAGGCAGGCTTCATGAAAAAAGCATAATTCTTCATGGAAGAAAGCACAAAATTTGAATTCATGATAATAAAAACAATTACATAACTAACTACACTGTCAGTATGCAACTTCATGATAAATGGAGAAAATATTGAGGTTGTCCAAGATTTTGCTTTATTTAGTTGTATAATCAACACCCATGGAAGCAGCTGTCAAGAAATCAAATGATGCATTGCATTGGGAAAAGCTGTTGCAAAAGACCTCTTTAAAGTGTTGAAAAGTAAAGATGTCACATTGAAGACAAAGGTGTGCCTGACTCATGCCATGGTATTTTCAGTTACATCATATGATTGTGAAAGCTGGACATTGAACAAGGGAGAGAAGAGTAGAATTGATGCTTTTGAATTATGGTGCTGAAGATAAATATTGAATATACCATGGACTGCCAAAAGAACCAACAGATCTGTCCTCAAAGAAGTATAATCAGAGTGCTCTTAGGAAGCAAGGATGGCTAGACTGCGTCTTATATATTTTGGGCATGTTGTCAAGAGCAACCAACCCCTCCAGAAGGACATGATGCTTGGGAGAGTGGCAGGTCAATGAAAAAAAGGAAAACCCTGAACTAAATTGATTGACATAGTGACTACAACCATGGGCTTAAACACAAAAAAGATAATGTGCTGGGCACAGAATTGGGGAGTATTTTGTTCTGTTGTACATAGGGTTGCTATGAGTCGGACCCAACTTGATGGCACCAAACAGCAGCAACAACAACAAAACCACACTATGTCAAAATGTAATACAGTGGAGTTAATTTCACACATTTACCTTATATGATTTAAGTAATTTGGATATCTATGTCATATCTATATCTATATCTATCTACATATATGCCTGCAGCCATAGCACTATGGTGTCCAATCCTGTCAGATCTTAGAAGCTAAGCAGGGTCAGGCCTGGTTAGTAGTTGGATGGGAGACCACCTGGAAATACCAGGTGCTATAGGCTTGGGAGAAGGACCAGGCAACCCACTCCCAAAAATCAATCTGCCATTGAAAACCATATGAATAGCAGAGAAGCACTGACAATAGGGTTTCACATCCTGTAAGTAGGGTCTCTATGAGTCAAACACTCACTCAGACAGCATCTAACAACAACAATACCATATATATACACACACATATTATACCAGATGAGTTCTAAGTCTTTGCTGGACTCTCATTAGGTGAGTAGCTACTATACTGAATACGAGTTTATATTTGAATATGGCCCAACTCCTCTATTTTGACCAGCTATTCTATTTGTTCACTTCAAGAAATGCTCCAGTTAGTCAAGGGTAATTTTCACTGTATGAGATTTTGCCTTACCTAACTTTATAACTAACTTCTACATACTCACCTCCACTGCAATTGCTATTAAATTCATAGACCCTCTAAACCAATTCTGAATTTTCTTGTCTCCTAGTGAGGTTTTCTTTAAGCAATGTGCTATCCGTCATCTATATCTGCATTCTTGGCTAAGGACAAAAGCATAACCTATCAGACACATTAGGTTCATGTATATCCCATGATTTATGCTTAGGTCCAGTAAGGAAACTATCAAATGGACATACCAGATTCTTCTGTGTTGGCTGAAGGAGGAGGAGATGGCAACCACAGAGGAGCATGCACTGAATGCCCTTATTTCCAGTTCTGTCTGTGGTGCCAGTGCTGAAATCCAAACCCTGCTGCACATACCAGCAAGAAAAAAAAAAAAAGTCAAACCACCTAATTAAAAGCAATATGGGGAAAAGTTTACTTTCAAGGTTTTATATGGTATTTAAAAATACATATATTTTCCCAAAGGTAGTTAGGTCCACCAACTTTTACCTTTCCTGTGTATAGACAAGAATCAATGGTTTTCAATAGTTGTCCATATTATCAAACCTGACAGTCTATACTGCTCCCAGCATGCCTTTGCCCACTCATTCTTACATGTGTTTGGCTGTGTGTACTACTAGTGAATAAAAGCCCTGTTTATAGGTATTTTTTAATTCTAAAGCTGTCTTTCCTTTAGCTCTGCATCTAATGTTTTATTTTCAGGAAGGATATTAAAAATAGTACCCAGGAAGAGAGGCCATCTGGAGATGCTTTCTCTGAATGTGTTTGTAGAGGGAAATGTGAGATCTTAATTGATCAAAAGGAGTCACAGAAGGATGTTATGGAGAAGCACATGGTAATGGGAATACACCAACATCTAAGACTTATTACAGGAAGCATCATAAAACTAGTTTACTGACGGAAGTGCAAAGCTGCAGAGTAAAAGCCAAATTTACCTTTTAAAAAAATAATAATGAAAGTTAGGTTCCATGGCACATGACTGTAATCCCAACAAGTCAGGAGGCAGAGGTAGGAGGACCATGAGTTCAAGGCCAGAATCAGCATGTGCAATTTAGCGAGACCTTGTCTCCAAACAAAAATAAAATAAAACAAAATAAAAACAACAAAAATAATCTCAGGTATCTCCTAGGTAGGAAATAGTAACTCACATGATATAATTCATGGCACAGTACAGCTTTGGAGTAAATTTTAAACCTTGTCCTTTCCTTTTTTCCGTGTTCTATTATCAATTTCTCAGCAGGGTTTGGATTTCAGCATTGGCACCACAGACAGACCTGGAAATAAGGGCATTCAGTGCATGCTCCTCTGTGGTTGCCATCTCCTCCTCCTTCAGCCAACACAGATGCTACGTTGTTGCTACAGTTTAAAGTCAATTCTCTGTGATTATTACTATGGTTTCTCATCCACTCCCAAAGAAGTTTTTTTGTGCAAATCTTTGGGAAGCCTCATTCATTTAAGGAAGTTAAGATAAAATAGGAATCTGATGGGAGAATTGAGCTATTGCTTTCTTGTTTGGCACTGCATCTAGGTGTTGTCTTCCCATAATGCAACCCTTTTGATTGCTGTGATGACAGTCAGGGCCAGACTTGTCAGGAGACAAAAGACAAGGCCATCTATCATTGTTATTTGGACATTTCATCTAGCAAAGGATTTATGATCTGCTGGATTCAGAGGAGATTAAAAAATAAAACAGAGATTGAATAAAGTATGTCTGAATAAAAATGAGAGGGATTTCACAGAAGCCCCAGGGCTGATGGTATTTGGTCAGAAGTGCCACATCACCATGCCAATGTGGCACAGGTGTGTCTGGGACTAATAAGACCTGCAGCTGAGTTAGTTGAAGAGGGGCCAGTACCTGGAACAGCCCAGGGGCAGTCAGAGCAGCATGGTATTTAAAGTGTAGACTCTCGGCCAGGTGCAGTGGTGCACGCCTGTAATCCCAGTGGCTTGGGAGGCAGAGGAAGGAGGATGGCAAGTTTGAGACCAGAGGCAGTCTGGGTAACTTAGCGAGACTCTGTCTCAAAAAGTAAAAAAAATGGGCTGGGGGTGCAGCTCAGTGGGCCAGCACTTGCAAAGCATGCAAGCACGAGGCCCTGGGTTCAACCCCCAGTACCACAACAAAAGAAAGTGTAGACTCTTGAATGCCTGGGTTGCAAACTAGAATATGAGCTAGGACATGTTACTAAATATTCCTGTGCCTCAGTTTCCCTAGTTAGTCATAGGATTGTTATAAGGATTATGAGTCAAGACATTCACCTAGAAGCCCCTACCTTCAACAGTGGCTAACACACAGTAAATGCTAGATTAGTGTCTGTAAAGCCATCAGTGACCTAAGCTTACGTGGTTACTGGAAAAGTTAAAGAAGTTATTGTGAATATTTAGAATAGTCCTTGGTACACAGGAGGTTACTGAGTATTAGCCATTATTATTATGTTGTTAGAATAACAATAATACCTAGTAGCAGTACTAGTATTCTTTAACATGGCATGTCTCCTAGTCCTGGGAGAGTCAGGTCTTAAATTTATCAGTCACAAGTTGACATCTTAATTTAGGTTATCAAACTGGTGGCTGATGGCCCCACATGACGTATAAGTACACTTGTTTTACCTGAGTTGTGTTTAAAAATGATTTGAATTAGTTTCATACTAGAGAAACTTGTGAAGTCAATTTAAATTATGGATTTGTGGATTCTTCTAAAAAATTGGGAACTCTTCCTGCTCTGGGCCTGCACACCTGCATGGTAACACTCAGCAGCGATTGAGCAAGTGCCGCTTCTTTCAACATGTGGGGAATGTATTCTCCAGTCTCCCAGGCCCTGCTGGGCCACCTTCATTCATTGTCTGTCTGACCCTTTAGGCACTTGAGTTGGCTGTCCTCCTCCCCAAAACTTTTCTAACCCTCCTTGGGTGACATGCCCTCACCAAATTCATCTGAGAATCTGGTGAATGTTATGGGAGCTCTCCCCAGAAAAATGCACACAAACTCATGTGCTCACAGCTTACAAAAATTCTGGGGGGACTATGGGCCTCCTAAAGATCCCAGATGGAAAAACTTCCTGTTTTAAGGTTTTAATCATGGGCAAGAAAATTCCATTAATCTTGACTTTTCCTGAAATCATATCTTACATTGTTACAAGGGGGAAGCTATGATTCAAAAACATCTTATGTTAATTCATAAAATGAAAGACTATGTTTGCTGAGCCTGCAGCCATGGCACTGTGGCATCTGATCCTGTCAGATCTCGGAAGGTAAGCAAGCTCAGGCCTGGTTAGTACTTGGATGGGAGACCGCCTGTGAACGTCAAATACTGTAGGCTTGGGAGAAGGACCCTGCAACTCGCTCCTAAATATCAGTCTGCCATTGAAAACCCTATGAATAGCAGAGCAGCACTGACAAAGTGTTTTGCCTGTTGTACGTAGGGTGGCTATGAGTCAGATACCAACTGGATGGCACCTAACAACAATAACAATAAGCAACAATGCTTATTGTTGTTGCTGTTGTTGTTAGGTGTCATTGAGTCAGGTCCAACTCATAACGACCCTATATACAACAGAATGAAATACTCCTCAACACTGTGCCATGCCCTGGACTATGTCAGTGCTTTTCTGTGTTTTTAGAGGCAGATTGCTTCAGGATTATATCTGGAATGGACTGCCAGGTCTTTCTACCACTTTTGCAGTGCTGGGGATTGAATCCAGGGCCTCAGAGAACACAGGGCAGCACTACACCAACTGAGCTAAACTCCAGCCAAGACTATGCTTAGGAATAATAAATGCTTTGAACTGATAAATTTAGTGGTTGATTTGGCTATAGCCAAATTTGGCAGCTTCAAAATAAAGGGCTTGCTATCTACTTTCATCTCCTAAACTCTTGTCCACTCTGTCACTTCTCCAGACCTCTTATCATTGTGAGAGCCACTGGTGGCCAAGACGGTACCATTGTGAGCACTGGAGAAGAACATACGCACTCAAGACATTTTACTGCCATCTTCTGGGAAGAAAGTGCTGCACTCATCATATAGATCCACCATGTCCAGGATAGGATTAGCACCCATAGGCGTGGTGTCCCAGACAGTGCACAGCTGGATAAAAGTTCCCAGTGTGATGTGAGTTGTGAGGATCCCTGGCATGAAACAGCCCTCATGACATACTCCTGCTATCCAGAGGGAGCAGCACAGGGCTCTCATGATAAGCTTCATTGTTTTCAGTTTTTTAAAAACCTGTTTTTGTAACTACTTTTAGATTTACTAAAAAAAAAAAAAAAAAAAAAAAAAAAAAAAAAAAAAAAAAAAAAAAAAAAAAAAAAAAAAAAAAAAAAAAAAAAAAAACTGCTAAAAAATTGGGATATAATACTTTTAGACTTATTTAAAAAACTGCAAAAAAATTGGGATATAATTTGCATATATCCTTTATCTCTTCATCAAGGAGCTTTAGTTCCATTGCTAAAAAAAATTAAATGGGTAGTAAATGCTCAACATGACTATGTTGTTACTTTACCATCTGATAATGTCAGTGTTCTTAACTGTAAATGAAGATAGTGGAAAATACTAGTGAGTGATAAGGCTTATATTAAATTATAGAATAATTTAAGTATAATATGGTGTTTGATCTACAGTATATTAACAACTGTTGATATTAGTGGTGATATTTCTGTGGTCTGCTGTTCTCCCCAACCTATAGGTATCTAGTACACTGTTGCCCCAACTTTCTATGTATAAAATCATAGGTAATCACCTCTACTTAGATCCTTCCATATTGAGGGGTAGATAATAGGGACCAATTCCTGGCTCATAGGTGACCAGGAACTATCCAGTGGCTGCAGGCAGAGCCAGCTGCAGGCCAAGGGATGGCTTAATGGAGTTGAGACCTTCCATTTTCATATCTTAATTGAGAGCTGACACTTCTTTGGAGCACAGAAGTCTTACTAAAGTTTGCTGTTGCTTGCTGCTTTAATTTCACAAAAGAAAGGCAAATCTTTTTAAAACAAGAAAGAAAGACTTCTTATTTCCACTTCTAAACCACTGTCCTGTCAAAGTCACAAAGACCTTGAGGCTGCTAGTGCAGTGGATGGATGAGATTGCAACAGGAGAAATGAGCAGTATAAAAGACATCAGTTCCTAGAATTGGCTAAGCCCTCTGAGTGCAAAAGGGCACAGAGCATGTGTGGAGAAGACTCTTGCTCCTAGGGGAAGACATTTTACTCAGAGCTCTGCTCAAGTGCTGACATAGCATGTGACCTAAGCTTTCCCTCTCCAGCATCTGTATACACAAATTCTGACCAGGTGGCAAACTCTTCCCCTCTGCTCTCAGCAACAGGATGCAGGACACAGAACACCTGTTTTAGAAATGGACTTATTAGCCCAAAGTTGGCAGACACAGCACGGGCTCAGCGCCACACATGAAGAGGGGATTCTGTTGTTTTGTCAGCCATTGGCTCTATTCCTCCTCTTGGCTCTGGTTCATGTCCATGGCTAATGGGATTGATCCATAGGCATCAATCTGAAAGCCCTTGCTAGGCATGTAGGAGGTTATCTTATCCAATATAGCTGTTGTGTGCTGCTGCTAAAGCAAATGTTTCCAGCTCAGATACTACAGATGCACGCATGAGCATGTTGGTTTTCATCCTCAAGGAGCTTCTGGGAGAGGGTTATTAAGGCAACAGAATGCTATGGAAATCTAATTTAATGAATTTCTTTTCTGCAACGTAATTTATATATGCAGGATCTTTTGAAGTAGGTTAACAGTTCACTAAGATGTGTGTTATTCGAAATTATCAATCAGATGTGTGGAAGCAAGAAAGGATAGAGTAAATTACTGAGGCAAGTGGTTAAGTGAGGCAGTGAAGACACTGGGAGAGTTTCACAGAGGTGGCAGCACTGGAGCTGGATCTTGAGAGGGGAATAGGACTCTGTCCAGGGAGGGGGAGGCAAGTATTCCAGGTAGAAGAAACAGCGTACAGCATGGAGCAATGAGAAGGAAACTTAAAAGAAATAGAAAAGAATTCAGTGAAGATGGGAAGGTAGAAGCAAATTACAATATAGCTATAAATTTGGTAGAAGCTAAGAACCCCACATCTGTCAGCCTGTCATGGTGTGGGGGCTTGTGTGTTGCTGTGATGCTAAAAGCTATGCCACCGGTATTTCAGGTACCAGCAGGGACACCTATGGTGGACAGGCTTCAGCTGAGCTTCCAGACTAAGACTGACTAGGGAGAAGGACCCAGAGGCCCACTCCTAAAACAATTAGCCATTGAAAGACCCTACCCATAGTAGAGAAGCACTGTCAAATATAGTGCTGGAAAATGAGCCCCGCTCCCAGGCTGGAAGGCACTCAAGAAACCACTGGGAAAAGTTGCCTCCTCCAAGTAGAGTTGCCTTTAATGATGAGAATGGAGTAAAGCCCCTGAGATCTCCTTTTGCTGATGTGGTATGGCTCAAAATGAGAAGAAAAATAGTGGCTGCCTCACACATAAAAATATCATATGGATGGCACAGTGTTGGGTAGTGTTTCATTCTGTTGTACATAGGGTTGCTGTGAATTAGATCCAGCTCAACAGCACCCAACAACAATGATGCTAAGCAAATTTACAATCATCTCAAAACCCCATAGTAACAACATATCACAACAGTTGCCATCTGTGTGGCTTTTTAGTGTACTACCATGCCTCAGTCATGGTCCCTGTACCCAATAGACATACAGAAATACAAGTCAGCCCATTTGGCTCTCTAACTACAGAAAACCCTAAGCCTGTATGCCACTTGTCATGTTAAAAGTGGTTTTCTGATCACCAAGTTGCTAGCCTACAGTAAAACCCTATGCAAACACGATTAAGGACACTTACAAAGAATAAATTCTACAAATTATTTATTTCTGATAATCGTAAAAGTCAGAGGCCAAAATGAACACAAGTTAAAAAAGGTAGAATTTAATCAACATGATAAAGACATTTTAAAATTATTTTAGTTACAAGGTTTTAGAGCCAGAAGGGATATTAGGTAGCCTGCACTGAATAGAATTTGACAGATGCTCAAAAAAAGTTTGTCAAATGAACAACTGAATATTCTATTTCAGTGGTTCTAGGAGATGGTTCTGGATTCTACGGAGCACAAAGTAAGTTCTGTGCATTAAACTTTCAAATTGCTATTAAAAAAAAACTGATCCTAGCCTACTTTATTTAGCAAGTGGTTTATAAACATTTGTTAGTTAATGAATAAATGAATAAGCAAATACATTAATGAATAGAGAAATGGAAGGGGATGTTTTCCGCTTTAATAATCATGAACCAAAGAACTAAAACATAGAGCAAAAAGAATAAGACCAATTTTTCCTTCTTTCCTGACCAACCTCAGACTTCACCATTGCAATATCTTACTTTTCTTGCATGAAGAGAAGCATAAAAATGATAATGACCTTTCCCCTGCTTTAGAGGGATGCAAGAAGCTTCAGGAATTCTGTGAAGAAGAGCTATAGGAGTTCCTTGTGGAAAACTTCTGGAGTTCCTTGGAGAGGAACTACAGGTATTTCATTTTTATAAGCTTCTTATGAAAACACAGCCATTATATCCTTAAACAAACATTTTTGATGTTATCTTAAGTATCTTTAAACAGAAGATGGAATGGGCTATTTGCCCATACAGAAACTGCCAACAACACAAACCCACCTGGCCCTCAGCCTTGGACTCACTTGGGGCTCGATATGGAGAAATAACAAATCCGTGTTTTATTTAGGTTGTTTGATGAGGCCTGGGAATTATTCTGTCTGCTTGCTCTAGGCTGAATGGAGAAGGGAGACAGGAATAACACTGATGCTATCTTTCTGTGTCCATTGAATGCCCTGATTTTGAACTAAATTCCAGGAGAGGTGTAAGGGAGATGAAAAGTGATGGACTTGACGGTATTTTAAGTGGATTATTCTCTTTGTAGGAAGTTCTGACCCTATTCAAACTACATTTCTCATGTCAACATTGTAGACAAATTTTCCTAATCAGCAAATGCAAATCAAACCCCCTCAATAAAGAGAAGTGGAATAAGAATAAAAGCTTATTGATCCTCTTATTATTGACCCAGACCATACATCTAGATTTACCTGCATTCCAGAACTAGAAAAAAGTCTGCAGTGCACAAAATTAAATATAGAAAATGTCAAAAGCAATACTTTTTATAAGACTTAAAATAATCAGATGTGAAGAATTTGAAAAAAAAATGAAACACATCGCTGAATGGGACTATGTCAGTTCACAAGGTATATCTTAAAATTCTTCTCAATCATTATGCTATCAATATACACTTGGACATGAACATGCATTGGAAAGAACTGACACATTGGAAATATGACCAGGAGTGAGCAAAGGAAATTATGATCACAATTGTACCTGATTTAGGATCACAAGTTCGAGACCAGAGGCAGTCTGCGTAATTTAGCGAGACTCTGTCTCAAAAAGTAAAAAAAAAATGGGCTGGGGGTGTAGCTCAGTGGTTCAGCATTTGCAAAACATGCAAGCGTGAGGCCCTGGGTTCAATTCCCATACCGCAAAACAAACAAGCCCCAAAAAACAAAAACAAAAACAAAACAAAAAACAAACAAAGGAGGTTTTATCTAGCCATAATTTTTTATATATGAGTATATCAGATTTTTTTTTTGAAAAATAGCTATTGCACAGCAAAAGTTGCACTTATACCTGTGCCATATTCTCATTTGCATGCAGGACATCAACACTTGGAAGTTCCACTATTAACTCAAATTCCAAAGGGCTTAATTAGTGCTTCCCACGATAGTTGTTTTTCAGCTATCTTCATTCTGTCAACTTGGCCACTGGCCTGCTAGTTTTAAATCTAGTCTTAAATATTTTCTCTTCTCTTGCTTTCACCCTCTAGAATCTTGTTTTCATTAAAATTGTGGAAGGAAAATATTCAAATTTATATTGGGGGACCTCATTTAAATTTTGGGTTTATTTTCTTATTTGTTCAATGAAGATAATAATAGCCCTGCTCCTCTACTCCGCCTTTGTTGGTTCCAGGTTGTCCTCTACGCTGCTCCTCCAAGGGTTTAGTATGAGGTTATGTCATCTAGTTATTCAAGAAATCCAAGACAAAGTAGGTAAAAGCACTACACATATCTTCTACAAATGTTACCCTAATAAACATGGTTACTTCTTTCTTTGACTTTTTAAGGCATAGTTTCTGGACTAAGACTGTCCTAAGTTGAAACCCGAGAACAATTATTCCTACTGTGTGACCATGGACAAATGAAGATTTTTGCAATGGAGAAAACCACAGCACTTTCCTCATAGAGTTGTTGGGAAGCTCAGATGAACTTCTTGGCTCTACTGCAGGGTCAATAAATACTAGCTGTTACCATTACCTCTGTCCTCTCTATTCACAGCATAACCCTAGTTCTGGTACTTGTCACACTATATCACCACATGTATTTAACAAGTAAATACTCATTAACTTAAGTGCCATCTTCCCTTTGGAGGACTGGGTGCTGGATACACAAAGATAAGAAACAGTCTTTACTCTTGAGATAAGTCTAGAGTCTATGACAAACACATATAGATGATTGCAATGCAAAACTGCAGTAAGGCAGTTCTGTTTGGCCTTAGTGGTTCAATAATTAATATTTCTTTTTCCTCAACCAAGGTCAGAAACAATAAAGAGATGAATGATGGCATCAAGCAAATGGAAAATATTACCTTGTAATTAATAAAACTGAAATTGAAGAAAGTGGTTTGGTGTGACGTCCACAGGGCTGACTAGCATGTCCCACATTGGACAGACTTACACATTCAATGTCACTGACAGTGCTAAACAACCTCAGCCCCCTGACCGAGGCCTGTGCCTTTAGGATATAGGGCATGAAGGAATCCAGAGAACTGGCATCCAAATAGAGGAGAGAGGGAAAGGCTGAATATAGCAAGTTAGGTGATATGAAACATCAGTCCACTTCCTGAGAGCAGGCAGGTCAGGAAGAGAGGTTGGGAAAGCCTCCCTCCTCTGGCCCAGGTACCCAACTTAGGATGCTGACAAACAAGGGAAGTGAGTACATAACTCAGGCTGTGGACAGAGAGAAAGAACCAGAGGGGACTCCTGGAGGAGTTTCAAAAGAGAGGCAGGAGAGAGAAAAAGGAAAAAAGACAGAAGCAGAAAGATGTTCTAGGTAGAGAGAAAAGCATCAGTCAAGCCCCAGATCAGAGGAAGGGCCTGGTGTGAGCTGGGACCACACGCACTTTGATGTCAGTCTGGGAGTGGCAAGGCCTGAGCTAGGGGTTAAGCAGGGAAGGGACAGACTGGAGGGCTCAGTGGTTACAAAGTGAGGCTTTATCTTTGGTGATGGGTACTGGAGAAGCATTTAATCACTGATTTGTGTCTTAGACATTGTTCTGATGGCTGTTTGAGACAGACTGGAGAGGGAATGTTAAGTTAGTTAGGAGGATATCTGAGTACCTCCAGCAACAGACACCAGGGGCCTGAGCCAGTATATTCGTGGCAGGAACCATCCGGGGAGGATGGTTTGAGAAATGTTTTGAAAGTATGAGTGGCAGAACTTAGGAAATGTTTTGCTGCCACTTAGGGCTTCCTGAGGACTGGGATTTAGTTCAGTTGGTATAGCACCGCTCTGCAGTCTCTGAAGTCCCAGGTTCAATTCCCAGAACTGAAAAAATGGGAGAAGATGTGACAATCCACTCCCAAGGCAATCTCAAAACAGTCAGCCATTGAAAACCCTATGAGGGTCACTAAGAGTCGGACATGACTTGATGGCACCCAACAACAACAAAAAGGCTTCCTGCCTCCAAGATGTCCTCTTTCCAAGCCATTCTGAATCCCCCATGACCTGGTGAAGGTCCTGCCATGAGCCAGGCACTGTGTCATGTGCTTGACCTATATGCCCATCCTCAGAGTAACCCCATGAGGCAGGAATCAATAACTTCTCTTTGGCAGGAAAAGAAACTGAGGTTCAGAAAGGTTAACTCTTAATGAGGTCGAATGAGTAGGGGACAGAGTTGGAATTCACATCTAGGCAAACTGTGCAACTAGTCAAAATGGACTCTTCTTTCCACACAGCTCCTGCTCCTCCACTGTTCCTTCATGACACCATCCCAGTTCCAAAGCAGTCATCCTGGTCTCCTCTGCCTCACCTCACCCTTCCTCTTTCTTTGTAACGGCCTCTTAGCCATTGCTTATTCTGGTGCTTTTCCACTGAATAGCTCCTGAGCTGTGCACTTTAATGACACAACAATACAGTATTTTGTCAATAGGAAGTAGATAGACAGGACAAGAAATCCAAACGATCTAATCAGAAATACAGTAAAAAGTAAGACCTCCTTAGGATCTTTTCTTCAGAGACAACTTTACCATTTTATGGAACATGAGTGAAAAGATATATAAAAGCATAAGTAGCTCCATGCTGTTTAAATGGCCCATAGGAGGGCTTCTATGACTCCTGCCTTCACTGTTTTCCTTCTCTGGACTCCTTCTGCTATCCATACTGCATTGGCTCAGAATCTAATACACAATTAACCTCAAGTAGTTTCATAAATATTAGCCTTGTCCCCTTGAGGCAATGGCTCTTATACACTTATCAGAATGTTAGACACACAGTAGGTATTCAATAAACCTGCTGGTTGATTAAACCTCCTTGAATTAACTTCACACTAGCTTAAGTACCATCTTTCATGCAAAGCTTTAACAAAGCCTACGTACACTGCTTTTACATGGTTACTTTTATAATCGCTATCTACTTAATTGGTCATCAATCTCTTTTTAGAGCTCCAACTGTACAAGTAGTTGAAAAAGCTATTTTAAAGATGGATTTTAATGGATGCTGATGTTATAGTAATGCAGTCATTCAAAAACCTAATGCTTAAGATATTCAAGTTTCATAGAACTGATCATGCAACACAAATTCCAGTTCTAAATTGTGAAGTCTGGTCATAAAAAAAACCCAAAAATGTATGGATTCCTCTTTCACTGCCCCAACAAGAGAATTATCTTGCCATTTCTATCTATGTATGCAAAGCTATATACTCAGATGGGCTAAATTGTAAATAATGGCTTTATATATTCATGATATTCTATTAAAATGTTGCCACCAGACACTTTTAATTTATTCCTCAAGGAGATGAATCTCAAAAAAATCTGTCAGGAAAGACCAAATGCTTCTTTCTACCATGATGCAATATCATTATTAAATGATGTTTTTATTGAATAATGCTTTAGAATTATATTTTACTCTCATAATTTGGCATCTTTTTATGCTAAATTCATTTCTTTTGTTCTCTTGACAGTTTCTAGTCATGGTTTAAATACCTAGGGTTCTGCTTTCAGGGTAGTAATATTTGATCTTTATTTGCAATGACAGCAAAAGTTCTGTAAAAGAGTTCATGTGCATGGCTTGCTTTGTGCATTTTGTAAGTCCAAAGAAAATTACATTTCAGACAAGGAACATATCCAATTACTAGGAAATGGGTTACAACGAAGTGGCTGGCTGTCATGGTAGTGTAATAAAGACAACCTCAATTAGAAGTCACTATAACAAAGCAAAAACAGCTTCTTCCAAAGCTAACAATAGAATGGGAGGCAGAAAAAGGAAATCTCTTTCCTGTATAGGTTAATGAATCAGTCTACTTAGCAAGAGAACTAGGAAAGTGTGAAGGTCTCTTCTATGATCAATAAAAAATAATAGTTAGAATTCAAGGAAGAAAATAGTTCATAGTAACCTTGTGAAAAATTATTTCAGACAGTTCTTGCTGACCTCCCTCATTAAAAAATCAGATTAATAAAATGTAAGTAAGCATCTTTGCTGTGACATGTACTGTTCCATTGATAGTGTAAGGTCATACCTTCATAGAACCTTTAGAGAGTAGATAATTTCCTTGCACTATTATGACTCCCAGGGTAGAGTTGGCAGGAGTGCTTGAAGGAAAACAGAGAACTATTAGCCTGAGGTAGTAGGGAGAACATAGAGGAGAGAAGAGGGGAGAAAGAAGAGCAGATGAAGTTTCCAGGCACAAGCAAAGATACTGCACCTTGACATGGATTGGCCCTACTGTAGTATGAGTGCATTAAGTGGGGCATAATCTTGCTGGTGGTGGTGGTGGTGGTGGTGGTGGTGGTGGTGTGTGTGTGTGTGTATGCAGAAGGGAAAGTGGAACTGAAGTGAACTGAACTGAAGTGAACTGAAGTGAAAGGAGAGGAGTGGATTTCTAAGACCTGACCATCTTAACTTTCTAGATATTTCCTAACTTTATCCTGAAAGTTATGAGCTTCAGGAATATTTTAAGCCAGGAATGTGGCATGGTAATATTTGTACTAAAAAGATAATCAGTGGCACCAGGATGGACAGGAGAAGGCAAAGAGAGAGGAAGGAACATCTACTAGGAGATCTACTGTGGCATGGTCCGTGTGGTCAGTGATGAGGACCCGGGCAGGTCAGGGTTGGTGGTGGGTAGAAAGACAGTGGAGAGCCAAGGAACATGGGTGGCAGAGGATCAACAGGACAGGTGGTTAATGGGTGTGAGAAAGAGAGGAAGAAGAAGAGTCTAGGATGACACCATGCCTGAGTGGCTGGTGAAAAGTGGAGCCATTCATGCACGGGATATGAGATAAACAAAAGGAGGCATTTAAAACAATATTACTGTTGCCAACATAAAGAAACAGTAAATATTTGAGATGATGGATATGTCAATCACCCTGATCTGATCATTATATATTATACACATGGATTGAAACATCACACTCTCCCTGTAAATACTCAAACTATGTGCCATGTAAAAATGGCAAGTATAATAAAAAATAAAACAATGCAAATACATAAAACTGTAAGTATGAACCTTAAAGAAAAGCTATGAGTCAGCTGATATATGCATTAGATATTAAAGTATATTACAAGTCTATCATAATTAAAACTATGTGGGAGTGGGGAGTTATTGTTTGATAGGAACAGAGCTTCTATTTGGGATGATGAAATCTAGAAATGGATGGTGCTGATGGTTGTAGAACATTATGAATGTTTTTGGTGCAACTGACTTGCTCATCTAGAACTGGTTAAAATGGTAACACACACCACATAACAAAAGAATGAGAGGGCACACATGTATGAAAGACATAGAATAGATGGACATGAAGCAGATTTCAGCATAAGAATGCAGCATTTCACAAATGAAGGGCATATCAATACTGAACAGAGTAGGCAAAAATCAGTGAAGTCCTCCAAAAAAAGTCAATTAGAAACCTAACATAAACAAAAAAATAAACTCCAGTTTAATAAGTATAACATGTAAGCAAAGAGAATATGAAATATCTAGAAAAACATTTACATGAATATATAATCTCCCATGGGGAGGAATTTTCAAAGCATAAAAGCAATGGAAGAAATTACAAAGGGAAAAATCAGTACATTTTAATGTTTTAAAAATCTTAATGTCAAGGTAATCAGAATCATAAAGAATTTGAAACAAATATGAAAAAGATTAATATTATTTTAGAACGAACACATGAGGATCAATAAAGAGATTTCTAAGTTGCAGGCACCACTCAAAAAGAGAAGAAACAGTGACTACAATCATGGGCTAAAACATAAATAAGATTGTGTGCATGGTACAGCATCAGGTAGTGTTTCATTCTGTTATACATAGGGTCGCTATGGATCAGACCTAACTTGATGACACCTAACAACAACAACGACAATTTCCAAGTAGAAAAGTGGATAAAAGGTATGAGGGAATAGTGTAGTAACAAACCAATATGAGCTGGGCACTACGGTGCATTCCTATAATTCCAGCTACTCAGGAGGTAAAGAGAGAAGGATCACAGGTTCAAGTCCCAAGGAAGCCTGTGCAAGTTAGTGAGACCCTATCTCAAAGTAAAAGATAGAAAAAGGAGCTACAGGTACAGCTCAATGGCAGAGTGCTCATCTAGCACGTATGAGGCCCTAGGTTCAACCTCCTAGTATTACAAAATAACTAAGTAGATAAATAAAAAAGAGCCAAATATGAATTACCAGAAAATATTTGAAAAACTCTTGAACATCAAAATAATCACAGAACCATGAAACAGAAAAAGAAGATGTGATTTTCACCCATTAAACGTAGAGTGCTTCAGTGTTCCCACACAAACACTCTGAAGAATAGATATGCTCATATATCACAGGAAGATGTCAACTGAATACCGCTTTTCCACACAATGCCCTGAGGATTGTATCAAGAGCCTTACAGATGTTTCTGTCCTATGATGCAGTGATTGCACAGGAGGGATATATCCTAAGGAAATATTCAGAAATATAGTCAAGATTTCTTCATGTCAATATAGTCTACTTAAAAATAAAAGGACTTGTTGATGTCACTGTCAGTAACACTTTCTCCCATTATTCCACTAGATATTTCCTCTTTCTCTTTCAGGTCTCAGCCTGTCCCTGAACTCATTGCTATTTTTCTTCTACCTTATCATGGCATTCTGTAGTCCCTTTCATGAGGCTCATGGAAGCTGACAGTTTTTGCCTTCTCTAACTCTCCTGTCTAGCCAGTAAGCTCCATGAAGGTTTTCTTCATTATGTATGTATCACCTCATGAAGTTGTTAACACAAAGAACTTGTTGAGTAAATGCATAATTGAATGAATGAATGGTAGCTGAGAAGTAGTACTGCAATTACTTTCACTTTTTTTTTATCTTAAGATTCCATGTTGATTTTGTGGGACTTTTTAGTTTGAAATAACTGCAATAGGAGCAATTAAAAAGAGCATAATTTCATACAGTTCACCTACTGAATTAAAAGTCAATACTTCAAACTGTGAAATGCTGACTATTTAGGATCTAAAATTAATTTTAAAGATACAATTAAGATTTGTTTTGCCCAGACATGGTGGCGTACACCTGTAATTCCAGTGACTCAGGAGGTGAAGGAAGGAGGATTTCGAGTTCTAGGCCAGAGGCAGCCTGTGTAACTTAGTGAGACCCTGACTCAAAAGGAAAAATGGGATAGGAGTGCAGCCCAGTGGAAGAGCACTTACACAGTATGTGTAAGGTCCTGGGTTCAACCAAGTACTGCAGAAAAAGAAAGGGAGAAAGAAAAGAAAAGGAAAGGAAAGAAGGAAGGAAGGGAGGAAGGAAGGAAGGAAGGAAGGAAGGAAGGAAGTAGAAAGAGAGAGAGAGAAAAAGGGGGAAAGAGGGAGAGGAAGGGAGAGATGGAGGGAAGGAGGGAGGAAGGGAGGAAGGAAGGAAAGAAGGAAGCAAGGAAAGAAGGATGGAAGGAAGGAAGGAAAGGGGAGGGAGGAAGGAAGAAAGGGAAAAAGAGAAAGAAAAAGAAAGAAAAAAGAAAAAACTGTTTTTTTAAAAAAAATTTTAATAGAAGAAAAAGGGAAAGAAATGGAACCACACCTCACCTAGTATAAGCTGGCCCCTTATGCATAAAGCTGTCTGAGTCATGTTCACTCTATAACCTTCCACTCTGTTCCCAAAGTCCACATGTTCTTGGAAACTCCAATGTTACAGCCTTTGAGCCCTACCCATGGCTTTTAAGCTGTAGTTGCTCTGAGAGCTTCTCATAATTGGCCCTTAGATTGAGAGATCCATGGAATTATTTATTATTACTGCTGATTTACACACTTATTTTGAAAGCTAAAACACACCATATAAATAAGCATAGAAAAGTTAAAACCCAACAGATAAAGGCACATTGAGGAGCCTCAAAATATTAGGTTTCTCAATGAGAAACCAGGCTTCAGTTATTTCTATCTCCCAATAAAGGTTTGCCCCTGTACAAGTTGCTATACCCTGTAGCTTTCCTGCTGAGAGCCACAGTTTTCACTAGATTGGAACATTCCACTCCTACAGATAGCCACCAGGGTCATTGACCCCAACACTTTTCCTTTCCTGAGAATCTCTTTGTTTTTTTCCCTCCCCATCTCTCTTTCTGAGAACTGCTTTATGTATATTCTTTAACCAATTTCTTTCTTACAAAACAGCTTGCTAACCTGCCTGCATCAATCTCAGTTCTTGACAAACAACTGGTGTAATTCCCCCCACACACTTGTGGTTTTGCCTTTAAAAGTTGTTTGAAATCTATAAGACCTCAGAGTACATTTCAGCCTGCCTGAAATTTCTTCCTCGAGTTTCACAATCAGTAGAAATAAACTCTTTCTTTTTAAATCAATGTATGCCTCAGTTTTTCTTAAGGGTCAACGTAATCAATGAGAGTAAAATCTTGCTTGTACTCAGTCACTAAAGTTTGATTAAAAACAGTAAACAATATTTGTTTAAGTAGCAGTGGTAGGCCTTCTGACTTTACTGCCCGAGCCAATCACTGATTGAAAAGAAAAGGGTTCCAAAAACTTGTCCGCCTGTGTAGAGACCTATAATGTTACACATTCTGAGCACTTCCAGGCCTTTTAAAAAAAGGCAGGTTTCTGTACAAGTGGAGAAGAGATGGAGGCAACCTCCTCTCTCTGCCTCTTTCCGGCCTATTTCTCCATCACAAGGTTGGAACCTAGTGAATATCCCCATAATCCAACCATTCCTGAAATGCTTTACGATGCTCTGCAATACTATGTATAGAAAATCCATGTTTTTTCTTTTTGCACAAACAAGCCTCCATAAGTTTTGACATCTTACTTATTGTCACATTACAGAATAAAAATTAAATTAAGACTGTCATAAAAAGTACATTTGAAAAAGTATACAAGGCCAGTTTTTTTTTTTTTTTTTTTTTTTTTAAAGACTGGAGCCAGGAGCCAGTCATAATAGTGCATGCCTCAATCCCCAGCAGGAGGGAGCCTGAGGCAGGAGGATCATAAGTTTGAAGCCAGCCTGAGCTTCAGAGTGAGACCCTGTCAAAACAAACAAGGGGTGGGGTTTACTTGTAATCAGAAGAAATGGGTATTTGCATAATTGTCAATAGTGCTGTTAATAGAAAAGGACATCTTTTCAGAAACCCGTTATTGCCTTTTGTGTATTTAAAATGAGCTGGGTTACAAAATCTCCGTCTCCCTGGCAGAAGTGGAACATCTCTAGGGATTCAGAGCACACACAGCATATGCACACAGTAGGAAGAGTGTAATGAAGCAGCTCATGATGTTTTTTTGCTTTAATACTTGATAGACAGAATCAGATATAGCTCCTCAAAGAATCAGATGTGGCAAGTAGAAAGTAAAAAATAAATGTAAAGAAAAGAATCTAACATCTGTCTAAAATTTTGTTTAAATTTTAGGCTTAAATTTTAGGTGTCTAATGAAAGGAGTGTCAATTATGATTATCAAGCAAGGCAATGCTGAAAGTTTACAATGACAGAGTTATATCAATTTATTTTTAAGCTGGGGATTAGCTCAGTTGATAGAGTACTGCGCCATACTTCCTGAGGAACTGGGTTCAGTCCCCAGCACCGCCAAAATGGGAGAAGGATGTGGCAGTCCGCTCCTGAAACAACCCTGAAGCAATCAGCCACTGAAAACTCTATGAGGGTTGCTATGAGTCTGACGAACCTGACTGGACAGCACCTAACAACAACAAGGAAAGTTTAATTTGCAATGCTTATTTTCTTAGTTCAGGCCTAGGGAGATCAATGATAATTCAGCACTTCTCCTCTAATGATCAAATAAATTATTTAGAAAATAAAACCAACCCCTTAGTGATTCTCTCACTAAGCAATTTTCTGTCTCTTTTTCTTCTGAAAACTTAACAGCAACCACAATTGCCACAGTTTGTCAGGTAGAAGAGCATTCTCTGATTGGGATGGGCCCAATCACACAGAAGGATAGACATGGAGAAGGAGGGCACGGGACATTTGGCATTTAATATTGTTAATGTTGCACATGCCAATAGAGTGGACAGATTTTGGACAAGGAATCGGGAACACATCCCTAGAATTTCCTGATCACCTTATTTGCTAATGAAACTTCTCGTATACTTTCTCCTCAATGCAGCAAAATCAAACAGGTTAACCTTGAGGAGGGCTACAATGTAGTAAGTGAGAGTAGAAACAGTGAAAGAGAGCTGCTGAGATGCTAGCTGCTCCTTCTTAACAGTAACTTGCCAGGTGCTTCCTCCAGATGCAGGTGGTTACTACACAAGGTCTATGGAGAATCCATAACTGGTTTCTAAAGAAAACTGACAACATACCTTTCACTTTAATATTTTACAATAAAAATTTCTTTCATAATGATAAGTCATAAGTTCAAAAGTACAATTGATGCTTAACTATTTTTAATTCTTTATAAATTAGGAGAAATTAGTTTTTATATAGCTCTCAAAAAATAAACATGTTTTGAGCCGGACGCTGTGGTGCACACCTATAATCCCAGCAGTTTGGGAGGCAGAGGCAGGAGGATCGCAAGTTTGAGATCAGAGGCTGTCTGCATAACTTAGGGAGACCCTGTCTCAAAAAGTAAAAAAATGGGCTGAGGGTGCAGCTCAGTGGTTCAGTACTTGCAGAGCATGCAAGCACGAGGCCCTGGGTTCAACCCTCAGTACCACAAATAAAATAAAATAAAATAAAATAAAATAAAATAAACATGTTTTTTGTTCATATCCTTTTTATACTTCATACTAAAAGAAAATGATTATGTCAAGTAGAAGAACACAAGAATAGGTGAATATGTTCATGCAATTGAGATGAAATGTTTGTTGTTTGTCTACACTGAAAATACATGAAGTTAGGTTGTATTTATTTTGGGTCTATATATTTAAAATTATATGCTTATACATTTTAAAATCCACAAATTAAAATATTTTCTCTCTTTCATTTTTAAAAATAACTCCCTTAAACTACATTAGTTGTAGTTGACTCCCTCTACTGGCTAAAAATGATACTTCTTGGTGAAAGCTTAACATTTTTGTCAAGATTTTAACACATGAAGTAAAGATAATTTGTAAAATCTCTGATTAGTTAACATTACCATAAAAATGATTTTCATAACCAGAATAAAATTAACATAAAATGAGATAACATGGCATCATGAATGATAACAGAAGGAAAAATAAGAAAAAAGATTCCAGGGTATTTACCATATAGCATGTTGTTGTTGTTGTTTAGGTGCCATCAAGTCATGTCCAACTCATAGCGACCCTCATAGGGTTTTCAACGGCTGCTTGTTTGAGATTGCCTTGGGGGTGGATTGCCACGTCCTTTTCCCATTTTTGCAGTGCTAGGAATTAAACCCGGGACCTCAGAGACTACAGAGCAGTGCTCTACCAACTGAGCTATATATATCCCAGCCCCACAATATAGCACAGAAAAGCCAATACTCAAAACATTTTGAAACAAGTGTTAGGTAATCATATACAAACATAAATAACTCTTTTAAATGAATGAAAAAACAGCTCAAGATGTGTTCAGAGATCTATGAGAAGGAAAGCATTTCTGCTCAGTGTATTTTTATCAGTGACTTGAAAGAGTATTTTAAAAGTACATTTATAAAAAGAAAATGTGCATATACTAGTGATAAACAGACTTAGAACTCCACATGATTTTAATCGGGTGACCCAATGGATTGGGTAAAGTTAATACCTTATTGATGTTGTTGTTGTTAGGTGCCATCAAGTCTGACCCGACTCATAGTGTTTCTATGTACAATAGGATGAAACACTCAACACTGTGCCATGCCCGGCACTATGTCAGTGCTTCTCTGCTATTCACAGGATTTTCAATGGCTGGGAGTGAACTATTATGCCCTTCTCCCATTTTTTCCATAAGGGGAATCATACCCAGGGCCTCAGAGAACCCAGGGCCTTAGAGAGCACAGTGCAGCACTCTATCAACTGAGCTAAACCCCCACACATACCTTATATTCATGTTGTTGTTATTGTTAGTTTTAATTCTTTGGGTGCCAAAAACCTGAACAGAGCTGATGAAAGGTTGTATAAGTATTTATTTGTCCTTACTGTGAATATCCATACACTTCAATGCATTAGTATTAATTGTCTGATTATAAGGAGCTCTTCCTGAATCCTTCTCGGGGTGAGAGGTACATATTATGTAACACATGGGTAATATGAGTAGGAGGGGACCGTGTTATTTTCTAAAGACTGAAAGTCTAAAACAATACATCTTTCTTAAAGATTTCTGGTAAAAGATTGTGAACATATAACAAAACAAAACTAAAAGAACAAAATGCCAGTGCTCAGCCCAGTTCAAAAATCCAACAGCTCAAGTATAGGAGAAGAGAATAAATTTAACAGAAAGTTAAATAAAAGTAGATTGGTTAGTTTATACTCAGCTGCCATTTTTTAATACTTTCTATTTGACCAATTCTTGGCTAGGCATTTTATATAAATTTTCCCTAATCTTTACAGTAATTGTATATAGTAAAAATACCAGTCTCATCTTATAGATGAGAAAATGGAGGTTCAGTGTAGTCAAACAATATACGCAAAGATCATAGCAATTTGCATGGCAGAAACAAGATTTGAGTCCTATTCTTCTTGAGTTTTAGGAACTACAACATCCTCTAAATCAAGATGGGAGTGAATCTGAATCATATTGACAATATTAGAATGAAGGGAAAGTGTTGCTAGAAAGCAACAGGAGGAAACAGTTTTAGAGGCACAACTACTAATTGAAAGATAAGAAAGACATTATGTACAAAACTAATGAATATTTATTAGGCCTAGGGATTCAGATTTATCTCAAGGAGGTATTTTAGAGTTGGGTGTGGTGGTGCACACCTGTAATCCCAGCAGCTTGGGAGGCGGAGGCAGGAGGACCACAAGTTCAAGACTAGAGGCAGTCTGCGTAGAGAGACCCTGTCTCAGCAAAGTAAAAAAAATGGGCTGGAGGCGGTAGCTCAGTGGTCCAGCACTAGCAAAGCATGCAAGTGCAAGGCCGTGGGTTCAACCCCCAGTACCACCAAAAAAAAAAAAGAGAGAGAGAGAAAAGAAAAAAGAGGTATTTTATAATTTTGAGAGACTGCAAGCTTCATATGGACAAGGATGTTGGTCTGTGTTGAACACTAAGGGACTCTAAGTGACTAGACCACAGCCAATTATATAGTAAGTCATTCTTTAAATATGTACTGAGTTAATGAATAAGCTGACAGAGAATGACAGGCAGTAAATCTGTTGTCAGTAGTTGCCCCTCCCAGGGCAGCTGCTGTGGTTACCTTCGTTGTTTTCCAGGCACTTCATAAAACTATTTATTTTTCCCCTTTTCTAGGTGAGTTTTTAAGCTAGGGTCACGCCATCCTTTTATCCTCAGCATCTAGTGTAATAGGATGTACAGAACATATGTTTAGTAAATGCCAGTTAAATGAATATAGAAATGAATCATAATGGTTACTCAGACTTGCTATATATATTGCACATTAATAAAACTTACCTTATAATGTGCACATAACACCATTTTTTATGAGCAAAAGAAGGGCTAATATCTGAGATCATTCTATAAGTAGAATTGAGCCCTAAGATTCTACCTCTTGGTCTAGAAATATAAATCTAGGTAATCTAAGGCTCAACAATAACAATATCACCATCTACACATGATGCTCATCATATTATGTAGAATACTAATTCTGAACAGCTAGAACTAGACATGTCTCTCTAAAAATCAAGAGAAAACCCAATAAGCCCTGTGTAAATATGATTCCTCCAGACACACAGTGGTTATAATACAGATGTTTCATGTGTACAACTTTCTAGAGTTTTTTTTTGTATAAAATGTTTACTTTAGAATAGTTTTAGATTCACAAACAATAATGAAGATAGTGATGAACGTTCTAACATCCAAACCCAATTTTGTCTTGTATCAACATATTTTATGGCATATTTATCACAATTAATGCATGAATATAGATACATTTTTATTAATTAAATTTCATGCTTTACTCCCATTTGCTTAGCTTCCATCTAGTGTTTTTTTTATGTTCCAGGATCCTATTCAGGGTAACACATTCCATTGCCTTGTTATATCTCCTTAGGTTTCTCCTGGCTGTGGCAGTTTCTCAGACTTTCCTTGTTTTGATGACCTTGGCAAGTTTAAGAAGTATTGGTCAGGTATTGTATAGAATATTCCTCAGCTGGGATTTGTCTGATGTGTTTCTCATGATTAGAATGGAATAATACATTATTTAGAGGTAGACCAAAGAGAAGTGACACTTCTATTATACATATCAAGGATGCAGACTATAAACCTGACTTATCATTGCAGATCACCTGGCTCAGGTATTTTTGTCTGCTGTCAAGTTACTCTTCTTTTCCTTTTCCATATTGTACTTCTTGGAACAAGGTCACTATGTGCAGTTCACATTCAAGGAGTGGGGATTTATTTTCTACTTCTGTATAGTGTTTTTTAAATATAAGAGTATAGAATTAAGACAAGTAAAAATAAAAGGGACCCTGATCTTTGGAAGATTGTAAGCTAGCTTTGGGAACTGTTAAAATAATAAATAGTCTCATGAAAATAAGTAAAACTTCACTGTCCAACACATTTTCATGTGAGATGTACTCTATGGGTTTCCTTTTTGGAAACAAGCAGGTCAGTCATTCTTCTTCATCTCTTGCAAATGTCTTATTCTTAAGGTAAGTTAATATTTAATTGTTAATATGTTTGAACATGTTTTTTCTAAATCCAACTGATTTGTTTTGAACCTATACATTTACTTTCTCATATCCATAAACAAAACTTAGGGAACTCAATGCACTTTCCCTGAGAATTTATTGCTGCCATGACCCCTGAGTTAATGACCTTAAACACAAAGAAGAAATTCAACCCACTCCTCTTGTCATGCATTTTGCAAAGCCTTTATGATTAAAGGGAATCTTAACATAAATAATGCAAAATCAATAATGTAGTACTGCAAATTGCATTTAAAATATTTATGAAATTCTTCTTAAAAATAAAACTACAAATTGCAATTCAGACTAAGGCTTATAAAGGGAAAGGGACACAATACATGAATGAGTCTGAATATCTATCTCTGAAATGAATGTATCTTCCATAGGCTTTTGCCTCTCTGAAGCACTTTAGCATAGTTTATGATAGTACAAAGCATAATGTTTCTGCAAATACTAGATAATATGGTGTGCTTGGCTCAGATATGGTAGATTTGTCTTCAAGCAATCTGTTGTGATTTTATATAGAATACCTTTTCCTTTATTTTTCAAATGTACTGATATAATTTACTAGAGCAATAAAATAGCTTCTGGTATTGATCTAGAGCTAGATGGATAACATGATTTAGAGCTTGTTTGCTCAGATTCCTGCTTTAAGAAAAAGTATGTTCAAAACATTTGGTTGAAAATGTAATTAATGACAAAATAATGAGTCCACAGAATTTTAATAAAGGGTATGCCTACATGTAAAAGCACCTGAAAAGGGAAAAATCAAACTTCCTAAAAATGAATTCAAAGTTGATGCATCTCAGTTGTCATTAGTTAATACATGCCTCAGATATAGATATATAGATTCTCTCTCTCTCTCCATATATATTTGTGTGTATATATATATATATATATATATATATATATATATATCTGAGGCATGTATTAATGATCATAAAAAATTTAGAGATCCCTAAGAATTTATGAGCATAATTAATCATCAAGAAAGTTTTCTGAGCATAGTAAATTTTAACTCACCATAGACTGGCAAAAGGTTTTGACATTAGGAAAATTAAATTTTGCCTAAGCCTTGACATACATCAATAAAACAAAATTCACTGTGCTCTTAGATATAAAGTGTAAAACATGATATATATTACAGATATTTATATTCAATTTTGAGGTTTTTGTTAGTAGACTGATTGAGTGCACAGTGATCCAAACACTGGTAAATTTATGTGTCTTATAAACTAAATGTAAATTCAAGGGCAAGAATGCACAAGTAATGGATAAACTAAAAGTCCATCTACTGATAATATCACTGGAACTCCATATTGGCTTGTTCGATTCCGCCACAATGAGCTATACATGAGAAAGAATGACTAATAACATTACTAGATTGCATTTGAGAATACCCAAACAGTTATTTGGCAAGCTGCATGAACATTTGAGTCACAGTTCCTAAATGGGTAAATCAAAATCTGGTTCATTTAGTTGAACAGAATGAATATCAAATAGTTTAGGACTCATATCATTTTTTTTCAAATAAATATTCAATCACAACTACGAAATCAGTGAAAAATCAGCTCAGTTTAGCGATCCAACAACTGCAGTTGACTGTTTTATGTCAGTGACAAGTTTTTTTTCCAAAAGTGATAATTTTTTTTAATGTGGGTACTTCAATCCTTAAAATTTAATATATGACTATATATTTCTTGCTTAGTATGTAGTGAAATGTACTGTTTCCATGTAGTTTTATTTCTAACCACAGTTCATACTTTCATGTTTTAAGTTTTAACTTGATACTATACAAGTAGAAAAATATTTTATCTTAATAAATCATTATGTAGAACTATGGTATTTATGGGCAAAGGAAATAAATATGATTTTGTATAAAAACCCACTAATATTCTTAAGATACCATAAGAATTAATAAAATGGTAAAACCTTGAGTTTTCAGCAGAAAACAAGTGATGATACTGTATATAAGGATGCTAATTAAGTTGTACAGTCAGGTAGCAGGTAGACACGACACACATACTCTGCTTCCTCTGGAGTATCTTCCAATTTTTAACCTGTATTTTAATGGAATTTACGGTGCTAGTGCATCACACAAACAAATATACACACAATCAACTATTTTCCTGATTATTTGAGCATAAATTAAGGCAAACATAAGCAACAGGAGAGTATGCTGTTGCTGTTATTGTTATTGTTGTTGTTGTTAGAGTATACTGATAAAGAAATGCAGCGAGTAATAAAAATGCATTTATGACTTGAATTTTATAGCCTTGAGGAAAAATTCCTGTCTTATTCTTTGCTACTGTGACCTAGGGTAAATTACTTTTCAACTAAACCATAGTTTCATCATCTGTAAAATGTTTGCCTTATAAAGCTGTTGGGATTATATGAGATGATAACATGGAGAGTCCTCAACCCAGTGCTCAACACAGATCCTGATATCTTAGAACTTATCACTGCGTACAGGGAGTTGTGCTTATTTATGTTCACCTCTAGGTGGTGAGCTCACTGAGGATAGAGGGTATATCTTTTGCATCTCTGTATTTCTAGGATTCTATCAGGGGATTACTGAGTCCAAAACAAATAGGATCTGAAGCATGATGAACAAACTGCATATTCAAAAAGCTCAAAGTGCTTTCATAGACCACTTACCTTTATTATAAGCTTTTGAACCAGAAAAAAAAGAAAAAGAAAATAGACTAGCAGACTAATTTTTCTTCTTCTAAAATAATCTAGTACCTTTCCATCGAAAACTTACTTCCTTAATTTTTCTTCTGACAGTCAATCCTACTTTTTTCAAAGTAGCAACTGTAGCATGAGACAGCAGTAAACTCATCTACTTGGAGCCAAAGCAGAAAGCACCTAAGAAATAGAGCAGGAATCTCATAAAATTTGAATGATTATTAGCCAGTGATCTCATTCCTTACTCTATGTGTGTGTGTGTGTGTGTGTGTGTGTGTGTGTGTCTGTGTATGTATATAATATATGTGTGTGCATGTATGCGTGTATGTATGTATGTATATACATACATACATACATATGTATGTATATATATATATATATATATATATATATATATATATATATATATATGTAATTTTTTCTATATCTGGTTTGGTCAGATATTATACCTTTTACAGTGGTTTTTCTTCTCTTCTGGGAGTGGTACTAGGGATTGAGAACTCAGGAGAAAGCCACTAACCAAGAAGATCCACAAATAAAATGGGAAGAGATATCCATCCCAACAGATGTACAAATCACAAAAGAGAAATAGAACATGAAAGAGCAAGGCAACATGTTTCCTTCAAAAGACTGTAATTCCTTATCTACTGAACCCAAAGATACTGATATGGTTGAAATGTAAGAAGAAGAATTCAAAAGTCTGCTTGTAAAAATGATCAATGGCTTCAAAGAGGACATACACAAAAGATGAATAAAGTAAGAAAATCCATACAGGACCTAGATCAGAAAGTTACCAAGGTAGAAGACAAAGTCATAAAAATCGATGAAAAATTTAGCAAGGAAATTGGGATTTTGAAAAAAAAGAATCAAACAAACAAATTTTAGAAATGAATAACTCAGTAAATCAAATAAAAAACACAGAAGAAAGCAGAACCAGTAGACCAGACCAAGTAGAAGATATACTATAAGGGATGGAAGACAAGGTTGAAGAAATACTACATTCAAATATCAGCAAATTAAAAAAATAATAAGAGAACATGACCACAACTTCTAAAAACTCTGAAACAAAATAAAGGACTAAATCTAAGAATCTAGGGGTAGAAGAAGGAGCTGAGATAAAAACTAAAGGCATAGAAAATCTATTAAATAAAATTATAGCAAAAAAATTCCTAAATCTGGGGAAACAGACATCTAACCACAAGAGGCACAAAAAATCCAGATCAGAAATGACCAGAAAAGAAAGTCTCCATGACACACTACAGTTAAAATGTCAAAAGTACAGAACAAAGAAATAATACTAAAAGCTGCAAGAGGAAAACAGTGAATCAGTAACAAAGGCAAATCCATCAGAATAACACCAAGCTTCTCAGCACAAACCTTAAAATCCAGAAATTCATGGTGTGGTATATTTCAAGCCCTGAAAGTAAATTACTGCCAACCAAGATTATTATATCTAGCATATTATCATTTAAAATCAGTGGAGAAATAAAGCCCTTTCAAGACAAGCATACACTATAATTACCACTAAGCCAGCATTTCAGAAGATACTTAAAGGAATCCTATACACACAGGATTAAGAAAGCCTCAATCAGAGGAGTACAAAAAAGAATAAACTTCATGAGAGGAACAGATGAGCTAATGAAAGCTAGGAAAGAATCAGTCAGGTGTAGCTCAAGAAAAACTGCAAACCTCAGACATGAATAAAAGAGTAAAGAATGCATAGTATATGAACCAATAAGGAAAACACCCAACAAAAGTACGTGAATCAACAAACTCCTCTCAATAATGACCCTAAGTATAAATGATGTCAAATCTCCAATTAAAAGACAGAGAATACTATATTAGATTGGAAAACAAGATCCAACAATTTGTTGTCTGCAAGAAACACATCTCACTGGCAAGGACAATGAAAGGGAAAGGGTAGAAATTGATATATGAAGTGAGTGGAAGCCCCTGCCCCCCCCCCAAAAAAAAGAGTTGTTGTTGTTAGGTGCTGTCGAGTTGGTATCCGACTCATAGCGACCCTCTGTACAACAGGAGAAACACTATTGTCAGTGCTTCTCTGCTGTTCATAGGATTTTCAATGGCAGATTGAGTTTTGGGAGGGGGTTGCCAGGTCCTTCTCCCAAGCCTACAGCTTCTGGTGTTCCCAGGCGGTCTCCCATCCAGGTACTAACCAGGCCTGACCCTGCTTAGCTTCCGAGATCTGACAGGATCGGATGCCACAGGGCTATGGCTGCAGGCATAAAAGAGTAGCTATCCTTATACTGGGTTAGGGTTTAGCTTTGTTGCTACAATGATGCTCTACATTCTCTGAGGACCCAGGTTTGATCCCCAGCACCACAAAAATGAGAGAAGGACTTGGCAATCCACTCCCAAAGCAATGTCAAAACAATCACCATTGAAAATCCTATGAGGGTCACTGTAAGTCGGACTTGACTTGACAACACCTAACAATATGGTTATATCAGACAAAGTTGACTTCAAGTTAGAAGAGATAAAGAAAGTTACTACATACTAATAAAAGGAACAATGGATCAAAAAAGATATAATAGTTGTAAATATATGTGCACTAAACATTAGGGCATCCAATTTCATAAAACAAATATTGTTGAAAATAAAAGGAGAGATAAGTCCAAATACAATAATAGTGAGTGATCACATTCCCCCACTCTTATGACTAGATAGGACATCTAGACAAAAATCAAGAAAGATATTTCAGAATTAAATACTATAATAGATCAAGTGGACTTAATAGACACCTACAGAATATTCCATTCAAAAACTATATACATTTTTGTCAGTAGCCAATGGAACATTCTCTAAAACAGATCACATTTTAAGCCATAACACAATACTTAACAAACCCATAAAAATCTAAATAATTTTGTGTAACTTATCAGATCATAATGGAATAAAACTAAAAAACAACAGCATGAGAAATTACAGAACTTATACAAATACATGGAAATTGAACAATACAGTTAATCAATGAGTTCTTGAAAAACTCAGAGAAGAAATAAAAAATTTCTTAGAATAAATAGAAAATAAAAACACAACCTATGAGAGCCTTTGGGATAGAGCAAAGTGGATTCTAAGAGGGAAATTTATAGCTGTGAGTGCCTACATCAAAAGGTAAGACAGGATTCAAATAACCTAATGATGCACCTCAAGGTCTTAGCAAAACATAAATGAACAAGAACCCAAATCAGGAGAAATAACAAAAGTCAGAACAGAAATTAATAAAATGGAGACTAAAAAATTAATAAAAAGAATTGATGTGACAAAGAGCTGGTTCTTTGAGAAGACGAACAAGATCAACAACCTCTTAACCAAACTAATCAACCAAAAAAAAAAAAAAAAAAAAAAGAGAAAGAAGATTCAAATTAACAAAATGAGATACAAAATAGGGTACCATAAGGCTGCCAGGGAGAACACATCCTACCTGTAAGTAAGCCCACGTGGAAGGGAGAGAGGCTCGCTCATCTAAGGAGGCTCACTGGGAAGAGAGAAAGGACCACTTCAAAAGGGAAGCCCAACTGGGAGGGAGAGAGGCCCATTCCTATAAGAAAGCCCACTTGGGAGGGAAAGAGGATGCTCCTGTAAGGAAGCCCACTTGGGAGGGAGTTAGTGGTGGTGCAGCTTTGAGAGATCTTGGTGAGGCCTTCCTGGGGAATAGAACTCAGTGTAGTTATATGTAAAGTTTTCCGTGAGTTACCTACACCCCCTGTATAAATGCCCCAATAAATTTATGGATCATAAAATTTAACATGATCTGTCCTTTGGTCTGTCTGTGTTTCCTTTGGCTTTCACAAAACAAACATAAATGCAAAATTCCTTAATAAAATACTTACAAATCACCTTCAATAATACTTTAAAAAGATCACATGCTATGGTCAGGTTGTTTTCATTCCAGGGATACAAGGGCAGTACAATATATGCAACACAATAAATGTAATATAGCACCTAAATAGACTGAGAGACAGAAATCACATGATCATCTCAATAGAAGCAAAAAAGGCCTTTGACAAAGTCTAACATCCTTTCATGATAAAAGCTCTGAGGAAATTAGGAACTGAAGGAACATACCTCAACATAATAAAGGCAATATATGAAAAACTTATAGCTAACATCATACTGAATGGGGAAAAACTGGAAGTATTTTCTCTAAAATCAGGAATGAGACAAAGGTGTCCACTTTTTCCACTGCTATTCAATATAGTAATTTAACTTGTAGCCTCAGCAATAAGGCAATAGAAAGAAGTAAAGTGAATATAAATAGGAAAGGAAAAGTCAAGTTATCCTTATTTGTAAATAATATGATCCAATACTTAAAAGACCATAAATACTCCACCAGGAAACTCTTAGAGCTGATAAACACTTTCAGCAAAGTAGCAGGATACAAAATTAACATACAAAAATTAGTAGTTTTTTACATATATCAATAACAACCAGGCTAAGAAAGAATGCAGGAAAACTGTCTCATTTATAATAGTATATTAATAAAATATCTAGGAACAAATCTAACCAAGGAGATGAAAAACCTCTACAATGAAAACTTTAAACCACTGAACAAAGAAATTAAAGAAGACACTAGAAGATGGAAAGACCTTCCATGCTAATGGATCAAAATAGTTAATATTATGAAAATGACCATATTACCAAAAGCAATCTACAGATTAAATGCAATCCCCACCAAAATTCTATGCCATTCTTCACAGAAATAGGAAAACCAATCCTAAAATTCATATGGAAGCTCAAAAGACCCCAAGTCGCTAACGCAATCCTGAGCAGAAAGAGCAATGCAGAAGATATCATAATACTTGATTTCAAATTATACTGCAGAAGCATGATAATAAAAACAGCAGAGTGCTAGCACAAAAACAAATATGTAGACCAATGGGATAGAAGATCCAGAAATGAACCTATGTAGCTGTAGCCACTTGATGTTCAATAAAGGTGCCAAAAATATAAGCTGGAGAAAAGACAGCCTCTTCAACAAATGGTGCTGAAAGAACTGGATAGCCACATGTGGAAGACTGAAACTAGATCCCTTTCGCTCATTTTGTATGAAGATCAGTTCAAAATGGATCAACGACCTTAATGTAAGATCTGAAACTTTGAAACTACTAGAGGAAATGTGGAAAAAACACTTGAAGACATAGGGATAGGCAAAGACTTTCTGAAAAGGACTCCAATAGCACAGGAAACAATAACAAGAATTGACAAACAGCATTGCATGACATTAAAAAGCTTTTGTACAGCAAAGTTCACAACAGCCTACAAGAATGGAAGAAAATCTTTGTCAGCTATATAGACAGGGAACTAATATCTAAAATATATGAAGAACTCAAAAAATAACCCCCCAAAATCAAAGTATCCAATGAAAAAATGGGCAAATAAACTGAGCAGAGAGTTCTCAAAAGAAGAAATGCAAATAGCTAACAATCATATGAAAAAATATTCAATGTACTTAGCCACCAGGAAGATGCAAATCAAAAATACATTGAGATACCATCTCTCCCCAGTCAGAATGGTTTGTTGTTGTTGTTAGGTGCCGGCGAGTAGAGTCCAACTCATAGCGACCCTCATAGGGTTTTCATTGGCTGACTGTTTCAGGATTGCCTCGGGAGTGGGTTGCCAGGCCCTTCTCCCATTTTTGTGGTGCTGGGAATTGAACTCGGGACCTCAGAGACTGCAGAGCAGCGCTCTACCAACTGAGCTAAATCCCAGCCTTCAGAATGGCTAGAATGAACACAACAATAACAAATGCTGCCAAGGATGCAGAGAGAAAGGAACCCTAGTATACTACTGGTGGTGATGCAGATTGCTCCAGCCACTCTAGAAATCAGTATGGGGGTTCCTGAAAAAAACAAAAGTAGAACTACCATATGATCCAACTTTAGTGCTCCTAGGTATATATCCAAAGGAATGTAAGTCAATATACCATAGAGATACCTGCTCATTCATGTTTATTGCGGTATTATTCATAATAACCAAGGTATGGAATCAACCTAGGTGTCCATCAACAGATGAGTTGATAAGAAAAGTGTGGCATATATACATCATGGAGTTTTATTCAGCCATAAAGAAGCATGAAATTATAGTGTTTATTAGAAAATGGATAGAACTACAGATCATCATTTTAAGTGAAATAAGCCAGACCCAGAAAGATAATCATGTTTTCTCTTCTATATGGTTGTTAGATTTCAATATATACTAAATATTAAAATATATAGGCCATAAAAGTAGAAGAGAGCCTTTATGGGGAGAAAAAAGACTAAAGAGAAGGAGGAATGGGCAATAAGAGAGGCACTAGGGGAAAGGAAGAGAAATATCACCTGTTTTGCCCTTAAGGTAAAATCTGGACTCACATATATAAATTATTTATACAAATCATATTATAATCACATATAATATATATTTATATACACACAAACAAGATATACAAATAGAAGGGGGACAATTGGTAGGTATTGGGATGGGGAGGAGAGTCACAACAGGCTGATAGGGAAGGTGAACATGAACAATATACAATGATATGCATGTATGGAACTGTTATAATGAAACTCATTAAGGTGTACCGTAAGTAAAAAGTTACTAATAAAACATAAGAAGATAAAATTAGAATCTAATTCATAGCTTAAGGATTTGTATACTTAGTAAGTGAAATATGTGAAATAAAAACTTTTCTATTCACACTATATTTTATTAAATATGATAATTTAACACTGAAATTCTTATGGTAGTCAAGAGATTACAAGAATTAAGAGAAATATGTAAGGCATTGAGGATGAGTTGAAGCTATAAACTAGCTTAGTCATCAGTTTGATTGCCAGATGTGTCCTCTAAATCCTTCACTTTCTATTCAGTCACTTTAGAAGTTTGTGTCAGAATCTATTTAAAGTAAATACATCACATAATCTCAATTTGTCTGTAATTGTCAAGGAAATTACCTCTTCAAAGGAGACCTGCATAAAATGTTTATACTCCTTTTATAGTTTTCAAACAGTTAAAAGAAGATGATTATTAAATAATCTTATTGCATTTTCTATGCATGGTTTACAATGAACATCACCTTCTTCAGTATACTACAAGAAAATTGTATGCCATTAAGTCTTATTTGCTAAATATTTGTTATGACGTCTCCTTAAGTATTACTCCTTACATATACTTAATGAATAGTATTTTCTGTCTTCTGAGTGGTAAGGCAGAAAATGGGAAGTCACCTTGGAATTTTCCCTCACCATCCATCCTTCTATACATCAACCCACCCTCCCCCCACCCCTTAGTCAAATCAAGGTCCTATAGATTATGCTGCATAAATATCTCTTATGACCCCTCCTCCTTCCTCTGCCCACATCCATTGCTACTCTATAGCCTATTATGGCTCTTCTCCTCCTGCCTCAGTGACAGCCAGTAATCCTTCTAACTTCCCAGCTAAAGTCTTCAACTATCTTCTATTGTCAAGGGCATGAAAATCTTTAGTCTTTAGCAAGGCAACCTGGGTCTTTCAAGATCTGCCTCTTAGACTAATTTTGTATTTGATTTTGGCCTCTCAGAAAGTCCTTGCTATACTATTTGAACATTCTGGAGCTTGTCATGTGGTGTGGTCTCACTTCCCCTAGACAATGCTCATGCTGCCCCTGTCCCTAGAACTAATTTTTCACTTAAGGAACTGATAAACACCTACTTCTTCCATCAGATCTGACCTTACACATAGTTCCACAATCTTCTAATTGAAGTTTTGTGTGTGTGTGCATGTGTGTGTGTGTTCATGTGTGTGTTCGTGTGTGTATACATGTGTCTGTCTCTCCTGTCTCCTCTCTAGATGAAAAACCTTGTGGGTAGGAGGAATTGTTTTCATCTTTATTACCCTTTTGTCAAAATTGTTACCTGGCATAAGGAAGATAAATACCTGTGCCTAAAATGAGTCCTTCTGAGAGCTGAGCCATAAGGGGGCAGAGTTACAAACAAGACCTCAATTAGACCACAGGAATTGCTGATGCCTCCATCAGCCCAGTCTCTCCTTTGTCCTGTCCTTACTGAGTCTGCAGAGGGAGTTTGGTTGAAGACACTTTAGATCTATAAGCTTAAAAGTCTAGAAAATTTGGAATAATTTAAGAGGAACATTCCAATCTGAGAGGAACATTCAATTAGGCCAGTTAATCTCTGGGTACCATTGATATGTAGAACAAATGCTCACCCAGCATGAAGATCTCACTCACCCATTTATGTGACCTCTCATTCATGATGTTTTCTAGAGTTATTTATGCCCATTGCTGCTATGCAGGATTTGATGTTGGTGAAATATTTAGGTTAATAGTTATTTTGCTATGAGAAGATGAAATATCCTTCATTTTGTGATATCAGTTTCCTTATCTAAAAAATTATAACACCCACCCCCTTCCTCTGTTAGGAAGATCAAATGCAATAAAAAATGAAATTTCTTTAAGAAGCATTTAAGAATCAAATACATTTTATTATTTTTATTCCCAGCTTATGTGATACATTTAATTTGTATTTTTTTCCTTAGTCAAGTTTAACTGATTTTAGGAAACAGGGTTTTTAATCAGGAGAGAAGATATTCTGATGTTATGATTATTTATTTCCAGAGGATAGACGGATATCCAGGCCCACCACAAATCTGGGAAATCAGGGCTGTAGATAAGAAGCTCTGGGAATATGCATGGTAAAGGTTTGGGGTGGGGAGGTGATAAGCACCCAGGTTGAATATGGCTGTTTTAAGTTTATATCGTTTTAGAAGACATTCCTCAAAGTGGAGGCATGGGTGAAGAATATAGACTTTTGGGCCTCAGACAGACCGAATTAAAAATCTACTTGCTTAACAAGCCTCCCTCTTCTTAATTCTGAAGTAATGGGAGTGTGACCAGTAATGGGAGTGTGTAGAAGTGGGAGGGTAGTGATGAGAGTGATGCCAAGGGTGATGGAGTAGAAGAAAAGGGAAGGAAAGGAAGGCAGGAGGTCTAAATTTCACCTCATGAAACACTTTTATCTTTTTAGTACCTTTATACATTTCATGATCCCCAGCTCTCAAGACAGGAAACTGAGGCTTGACCTTCGTATACTAATTCGGTTATTCTAATAGTCTCCCATCCTCGAAAGCAAATACACAGCCCAGGCAGGATATTGATCCAATTACTGAGAACCTGATTACTATTTATATGACTCTATTTTTATGATAGAATATGTTCCAAGTTCCAAAAACCCTTGTCATAAGAGACCTTTAGAAACATAACTTCTTCTTAACATTGAAAATGGTCTCTATCACACTAGAAAAAAAAAAGCCAAGTTACAGAACATAAATATTTATAACAGCCTGTTCTTATTCCTAGACAATTTGTGGCAGGAAATTATTTTTTCTTAAATTTTGTAGGCAGAGGGCACTGTGTACAAGCCAACTGTTTGAGCAGAATGCTTTGTACTAACTTCACAGAAAATGCTTTAAAACATCTTTGTGTAATGATCCTTTTAAATCTCAAAATATTGTTAAGTCATTTATAGTGGCCTGGAAGTTTTGCTCCCTGTTTTTAAAAAAGCACTCTATGGCTCAGGGAGGTGTTTATTCATTTGGTTCAGAAAATGTATGCATCTGATTTCACCATGGCTTTGGAAAGGGTGTACACACAGATGTGATGACAAACACAGTGCCAGAAAACTCAGTAGTTAAAAATGATAACTGATTTTGTCATGCTCTGTCATTATGCAAATATAAGAAATGTATTGCCAAAGTGAATTATATTAGTCCAGTTCAACGACAATTAAAAATACAATCTTCAGCAGATCATTTTAAAATTGATTTTCTATGGCTATGCATGCATTAACACGGTAATGCATGTTGAACAGTAATTGTATTGGTCTTTTGTTAATTATAAATGATATTACACTTAAATCCAATATCCTCCATTGACAAAATTAAATTAGTAGTGTTTAAAATATATTGATTTAAAATCTCCTTGGGTGTTCTAGAAGAAGTCTCTTTCTCATTTTTGTGTTTTAGTTAATGCAGCTATTCTTGGACTAGAAGATGACAAATCAATAGCAGCTCTCTGTGTTGGAGAAAGCAGGTGAATGGTACACTCTGTGTGCTGGAACAATATGTTCTTGGACTTAGGAGCACTGTTCAAATCAGTGCTACACAGGGTCATCATGACAGTTTCCATGGAGATCTTTCTCTGGGACTACACTTTGGTGATTGCCCTTCAACTTCCCTTAAATTCTCTAACTAGTTTCCAACTGTGGAATCTCTCTACTACTATTCACACAATGGCTAGCCAGTCCTCCCTGGCTATAGTGATGTCATTAATATTCAAAGATTCCTACCACCTTTAATGTCCTGCTGATTCTGAGTCATCATGAGTTTCCAGCATTGGAGATATAGGATGACAAAGCTTCTCCTAAGATGATTACAAGTTTTTGTCCAATTTGTTGAGCTTAAGAGCCTACTCTTAAGTCCATCATTTTACAGCTAGACAAAGAGAGAACAGCCTGGTTAATACAGGTTGTTAGCTGGGCACTGTGGTACACAACTGTAATCACAGTGACTTGGGAGGCTATGGCAGGAGGATCATGAGTTTGAGGCCAGAGGCAGCCTGTGCAACTTAGTGAGATCCTGTTTCAAAAATAATAAACAAAAATGGGGCTGAGGATGCAACTCAGTGTGTAGAGCTTTTGCCTAGCATGTGTGAGGTCCTGGGCCCAACCCCCAAGTACCTTTAAAAAAAGGTAGGGATTGTCTTTTTAACATTATAGGAAAAGAATTCTAATAATTGGAAGTAAAGTTAAAATTCTCTTAAACTAATTTTCTAAAAGAGAATTCTAAACTTGGTGCTTAGAACAATAGATTAAGTTTGAAAAACAGTGGGATAAACAAAGCAAAGCAGATTTCTCTCTTGTAAAACTATTCACTAATGTTTTATAAGAAAAATGATGTACAAACAAATTTTTGCTATTTTCTTATATAGCACCCTGAAAACTATATATCTGCTGGAAAAAATGGGAGAAACTATGACAGAGACAAGTATTGACTATATAATTTATTGTCCAATTAAGAAATTTTTCAGTATGAAAGGAAGTGCTACTAATACTTATTCCTGGAAAATAGGTAGACTGGGACTGTCTTGGAAGAGATGATGGTCTCCACATAGAGGTATAAAAGCACAACAAGACAAAAATACTTTGAGAGCTAACGATAATAGAAAGGTGGTTGCAATACTGATTTCTAAACTTGAAGGCTATAATATACAAGAAAGATATGTATTATTTTGTGTTGCTCTAGAAGGAAATAATAATAATAGTTGTTATTGTTGTTAGGTGCCATGGAGTTGGTATCTGACTCACAGTGACCCTATATACAACAGGCTAAACACTATTGGCAGTGCTTCTCTGCTATTCATAGGGTTTTCAATGGTAGATTGATTTTTGGGAGTGGGTTGCTGGGTCCTTCTCCTAAGCCTACAGTATCAGTGTTCTCAGGCTGTCTCCCATTTAAGTACTAACCAGGCTCAACCCTGCTTAGCTTCTGGGATCTGACAGGATCAGATACAACAGGGCTACGGCTGCAGGCAATAACAATAATAGGAGAAGGAAATTGCATGAAGGAAGAAACAAATGCTAACCAGTAAATATGCTCTATAAATGAGAAATAAGTAATTTCTAACACTTTTATGAGTCTATGATTTTACCAGTAGGAACTTATTACAAGTCACTGAGACATTATCACACTTCAATCCAAGGAAACATGATTGTTTCAGGAAGAGAGCACTCAAAAAAGTCTTATAATCGAACATTTTCCAATTAACCATTTCATCATAGGTGCTACTGAACAAATGAAACACCATCAAACTTGAGTAACTGAGTTTCACACAAGTCAAACCACACTGAGTACTTTGTCATGAGGACTTCATCTCTGAAGAAGCCTTTGCATCTGTGTAAAAATTTTTGCTCTGAAAATAACCAGGGATAGAAATGAGAGAATTAAAGAATTGGAAGGTTTAGACTAAAGTGTAATCAGTAGATAAACAGAGCAGAAGGGAATTTGGAGGTCATTCAAATTTAATTTGTTCATTTCCTCAAAGGACACAGGCCTATAGATTTAAAGTACCTTACCCAACATCACAAAATAAATTAGCCACAGAGTTGAAATCATAATTTAGGTATGCATCTGGGTAGGATATATACAGAAAGTCAAATTATTTTACCTAGTCTCATGTGGTCTACGGAGGCTGGGATTTAGCTCAGTTAGTAGAGCGCTGCGCTGCAGTCTCTGAGGTCCCTAGTTCAATTCCCAGCACCGCAAAAATGGGAGAAGGACCTGGCAATCCACTCCCAAGGCAATCCCGAACAGTCAGCCACTGAAAACCCTATGAGGGTCGCTATGAGTCGGATACCGACTCGACGGCACCTAACAACAACAACAATGTGGTCTACAGACTTACCACCCTGGTGTCTGGTCCCATCAGATCTTAGAAGCTAAGTAAAGTCAGACCAGTTAGTCCTTAGATGAAAGACCACCTTGGAATACAAAATGCTGTAGTCTTGGGAGAAAGACTGGGCAGCCCAGGCCCAAAACAATTAGCCATCAAAAACTTATGAATAGTAGAGAAGCACTGACAATAGTGCCAGGCATGGCACAGTGTTGGGGAGTGTTCCTCTCTGTTGTACACAGGGTTGCTGTAAGATGGACCTAACTCAACAGCACCTAACAACAACAACATGATGGATCAACTTGATGGCACCTAACAACAACAACATGATGGACCAACTCAATGGATCTAACAACAAAAACATTTTCACATAGGAAAATAGCACATATTAACAAACTGGGATTCATTTTCAGACATTGTAATTGCTAGGTTATCTAATTTTATCAAAATACGTATCTATAGTTTCTGGAATAAATCTCTAACCCTTCTAGTTCCTGTAAAAGAAAAATTCAAAGTATCAAAATACTGATAATCTTTATGACAATCTAAGAATAAACATTAAAGCTGAATGTTCTTTAATAATGAGGTTATATGCCTACAGCTGCACCACAGTGGCATCCAATCCTGTCAGATCTCCAGCTAAGCAGTGTTGGACCTGGTTAGTACTTGGATGGGAAACAGCCTGGGAACACAAGGTGCAGTAGGCTTGGGAGAAGGACATGGTAGCCCACTCCTTGCAAAAATTAAACAAACAAACAAAAAAACAATCTGCCATTGAAAAACCTATGAATAGCAGAGAAGCACTGACAATAAAGTTTCCCCAGTTGTACAAAGGGTTCCTATGAGTTGGACACCAATTTGACGGCACCTAACAACAACAATGGGAGAAGGACCTGGCAACCCACTCCCAAAATCAATCTGCCATTAAAAACCTTATGAACAGCAGAGAAGCACTGACAATAGTGTTTTGCTTGTTGTATGTAGGGTCGCTATGAGTAGGATACCGACTCAACAGCACCTAACAACAACAACAACAACAACAACAATAATGAGATTATATCGTAAATAGGGTCAAAATATCCCATTTTTCAGGTGAGATGGTAAATGAGGTGACCAAGATCAAAAAGCTACAATGGGAAGAATTATAACTGTAACCTCAATCATGTCATTTGAAAACAATTACAATAGTATTTCTATTGTGCTTGCTGTCCTCTGTAAAAACTTATTTCTTTGTCAAAGCTTTTTCTAATATTTCATGTATTGAAGTACTGTCATAAAGAAAACCAAAACAGCCAGGTGCAGTGGCACATGCCTGTAATCCCAGCAACTCGGGAGGCGGAGGCAGGAGGATCACAAATTTGTGACCAGAGGCAGTCTGTGTAATTTACCGACTGTCTGAAAAAGTAAAAAGAAGGGCTGAGGGTGCAGCTCAGTGGTACAGCACTTGCAAAGTATGCAAGCGTGAGGCCCTGCATTCAGCACCTAGTACTGCCCCCCTCCAAAAAAAAAAAAAAAGAAAAGAAAAGAAAAAGAAAAAGAAAGAAAAGAAAAACAAAACAGGAACCCTACTTCAATTGATCCATTTTTCCTCAGGTCTTACCCTAAACCAAGCCACTGGAATAATAGGCTTGCCAATGCAAAATAGGAGTGTTCTACACACACACACACACACACACACACACACACACACACACACAACTTCATTATGAACTATTCTGAGGCACTCCCTATAAAGCAACACACAATAGCAAGCTGCCCATGTGCAAAACAATCTCAGATGCTGCATACCAAGGTGTAGGAGATATCTAGAATTAGAAATTGTCTGAGATAGCTTCAGTACAAGGAATTCAAGCACAGCTACCAATATAGAGGATCATTTCCCAAACACACATCTGATGAATAAAGCACAGGGGTTGAATGAAATGGGTATTTCTTTCACTAAGTCAATATATTATCAATTAAGTTGCAAAATGGGTTAGGAAATAAAACCAAAATGAAACACAGAAATGGTGCTTTGTAGAAATGATAAGGTAGGAGGGTATCATATCCTCATGTCATAACACCTTGAAATTCTTCCATCCAAAAGAGTAGTTTAAGAGTTGAATTAGGCCACAATTATATTAAGGAAACTCTGGAAATTCATGTTTCAGTACTGTGAGAAGATGGTTTGTATGCAGCTCTGCTAAGTTGGAAATAGTTTCTGGAAAGCCAGCTCTGGCCTTCCCACAGTGAGAAGTTTCTGACGTATCTGAACACAATGCTGGAAGTCATTTTCTGACACATACAGCACACTTTTTAGCAAAGTGCCTCTGTGATACTCTCATAAAATAGGAGCAGATGGGATGTCATTGACACCTATAGGAACATAGCATTAGTGTGACCTTTTCTGATCAAGGCCAGGGCAGAATGGCTCAGAAGTAATGTGATATTGCTTGGTCACTTCATTTGTAAGCCAGTATGCCAGCCTATGGCTCTCTTTTTCTCTGCTCTTTTGACTTGGAAGCCACATGGGAAGATGATGGTAGCACAAGTTGGAAGCAGCCTGGGTCACAATGTGACCACCTGGGGTATATCCACCCTAGATTCTCATGAAGACTGCACTGGAATTGACAAAACAAGAAATAAAGTTTACTTGGAGCTAGGTCCTACCTTCTTTCCACTGTGTAGGGTAGTCATTTCCATTTTACAGATCAGGAAAGTATTGAAGGTCATAAAATCAAGGTATTTATCCATCCTACAGAATGATAATTTCACCTATTCAAAAGTGCTATGGCTTAAAGTTATTTTAACTACTGACTTGTGCCTATGATAATTTGATCTTTATTCACTTGAAGAAACTGTTAGACCTACTATATTAGAAAATTATAAAACTGTGAGAAAATTAACTCATGGATCATAAATTAGCTATCATATTATTTTTTCTCATAGAAAATGTTTAGAGCTTTGTCTAAATCCAGTAACTGGCCTAAAAGGTATAGGAAAGTAGAAGAGTACACCATGAGCAATTAATGTCTCTCCAATAAAGAATGATAACAAAATTGTCAGAAACTGCCTAATGATAATGACCAAAATTAGATCATATTCTTCTGCTTCATTAGTATAAAACTGTAGTGGCCCCCAAATCATCATGATTAGTGTTTTTGTTTAGCAAACTGTGATCTAGGGGCATGAACAATATTTTTTTTAAAGCTTAAGTACCTATTTATAATTGATCTGACCTCTAACAGTCAATGAAACAGCCTATCATAGAGCTGTAATATGTTATGTCCACAGTGGCCTCAAAGTATATTGCAGTCATATATAGAAACTACACTCTATTGCCCAGGGTATTTTTAGCATAGCTCTCAAAGCATCACTGAGCTGGAAGACTCTGAGGCAGTAAACTAACCACTATCTTCATTTTGTCCATTAAGTAAGATCAGTTGGACCATAAAAATATGACACAGTTATCAGAAGCAAAAGCAAATTTCCTCCAGTGACCCAATTTGCCATTCAGGACATTAATTGATAGCCTTGACATTTAGAACTGGTTAAACACACACAGTATGTCGTTTGGTTAACGGACCAAGCCATTTATATTGTAAAAGCATAAAATGTAAAATATCTCTTTTAAGCAGCTATAAAAATAAAGAATTCTCCAACATATGGCTCAAACCTCTCAGAGTACCTATACATACATATACTCCTGGATTTTTAAAGTCAGGATTAGGTGGCTTTGTGCATGCATCACAAGAGTGTACAAATGTGGTGGGTATCAAGAGAAGACACACTCACTCATAATGCCATGGTAGGATGATACCCTGCTTCTAATGTTTCAGTTTCTGTAATAGGATTGTAGTTCTGCACCCCTTGCCATGTGTCTTTGCATTGCCTCTCAGTGAAGCAAGTGAGTAGATACCTCCGCCTCTCTGACTCTGGGCAAGGTCTCTGGCATGAGTGACAGAAAGACTGTGATAAGGTGAGGCTGCAAGGGGCAGCATGTGCTTTTGCTGTCTTTTTGCTCTTCTCCCATCTTCCAGAGAGGGAACATGAACTGGGCAGCGGTGGTTGCAGAATGAGAGACACAGGAAGCAGAGCAGAAGTCAGCCAGCATCTGAAACAAAGCTTCCCCAGCCACTCCCCAGACCCAGAGTGAGGAGAACGAAGGAAGGTGTTGTAAGTGCTGCTCTAAAATTTTTAGGTTGTCTATTATGTTGTCCTAATGGAGCAAATCCAACTAATTAAAAAAAAAAGAAAAAAAAAGAAAAAAAGAAAAGCAGAAAACGCAGAAACAGAATATTTTTCTTTTATTTATTTCCCAAATTATTACAAATTCTCCATTCTTTAAATACATAGCCTCTTACAAAAAGGTAGAAAAGAAACAGCTATACCATGGAAATTAAGGATGAGAGACTTATGAATACCTTTAGGTAAAATGAAATAAATGGAATGGGTTTGGCAACATTCATATAAATTTTGAGGGACTGATGATATTCTCACAGAAGGATGGAAAAATTCTATATAAAAAGAAGAGTTTAGCTTGCCTTACATAGGTAAGAAAAATCTGAATTTTTTTTATTCTGCTGTCTCTGATAATGCTAAATCTGAACCTAAGCTAAGTCCTTGAATTCAGAAAGATCAATTAATACTTATAGACTAATCTGATTTACAGAAGTGATGAGATGCTCAAAAGAGAAAAAAATACAATAGACATACTGCAAAGAAAAAAGATCTGCCTACAGGGCTGACATATTACAAAAATGAAATGGAGAAAAAACAATTTGGATTTTAATGTAGTTCATACTGTACTATAAAAACTTCCTTATGTTCTTTTAGATTTTTCGCATTAGGTTCAATTATAAGCAACAAATAAGTCAAATTACTAGTGGCAGAAACACCCTATGAATTTTTTTCTCTTATAAGAGTTTAGAGGCAAAAAATGCAGGCTAGAATGGTTTCTCACAATATCACAGGCTCAGGAATATTCTATCTTATTATTCCACAATTCTCAGCACATCGTTCTCTCCCCTTCTTAAGCTCTAAAATGTTTTCCTGGCAATCATATCTATACTAAAAAAGGAGAATAGAGAAAAAAAATAAAGATGACTCACTTTATTTTTATTTTTATTTTATTTTTTTGCGGTGCTGGGGGTTGAACCCAGGGCCTTGCCCTTGCATGCTTTGCAAGTGCTGTACCACTGAGCTGCACCCCTAGCCCATTTTCTTACTTTTTGTAACAGGGTCTTGCTACATTGCACAGACTGCCTCTGGTCTCAAACTTGAGATCCTCCTGTCTCCTGAGTCACTGGGATTATAGGCGTGTGCCACAGCACCCTGCTAATACACGCTCTTTATTTTAAAACTTTTCAGACATTTCATGTGATATTTAGTCTATGTCATGCCAGTCAAAATTTGGATTTAGAGATAGCTTTAAAGCAGTGCAGCCAGGAAAAGCAAAATAAAACAAAAAATGGGGGTAGGAAAGGAAGGAAGGATGTAGAAAGGAAGAATGGATGTAGAAGACCAGTAACCTCAGCCACAATTCTTGTGTTCAGACTCTAACGTGTAGGCAAGCAACAAGCCTATCCAAAATCACTACAGCAAGAACATCACAGAAATTAAATAATAGCATTTCATTTTGAGCTAAACAAAACATTACCTGAGCAAAACATTACCAACATTAACTCACAGAACCTCAGCATACAAACAAAAGTAAGGTGACATCTATCACCCTCTTTTTTCCTTCTTCCTTCCTTTCCTTCTCTTCCCTTCCTTCCTTTCTTCCTCCCTCCCTTCCTCCTTTCCTCTCTTCTTCCTTCCTTCCTTTCTTCCTTTCCTTTCTTCCTCTATTATTGCTGATTAAAACTCAAAGTCAGGGAATTACTAACAGTTTCTAAAACATTTTACCAGTCAAATCAAAAAAAGGTTAACTGAATTAAGTAAGCATTTTTTTGTTTGTTTGTTTTTTGCTTTTTGCAATACTGGGAGTTGAACCCAGGGCTTCAGGCTTGCATGCTTTCCAAGTGCTGTACCACTAAGCTGCACTCTCAGCCCATTGTTTTACTTTTCTGAGACCAGGTCTCACTAAATCAGACAGACTACTTCTGGTCTCAAACTTGTGATCCTCCCATCTCCGCCTCCTAAACTGCTGGGATTACAGGCTTTAAGTAAGCATTCTTTAGACAAAACAGGTTAATCTTGATTGTTAGCATTTATGGTCAAAATTTGATGTAAAGATGCACATATTATATTTGGCCTTTGATATTTAACTTTAGGTATATTAAGAAAAGTTACATTAGTTTTAATTTTACCATACATATATAGTATCTTCAAATGTATATAACCATATAGATTATATTTTTTTTTCTAGAACACCCAAGGAGATTTAAAATCAATATCTCTTAAACACTACTAGTTTAATTTTGTCAATGGAGAATATTGGATTTAAGTGTAATATCATTTATAATTAACAAAAGACCAATACAAACTTGAACAAAAAGTGAATACTTGGTATGTGCCTGGCACCATGCTATGCTTTGATATTACTTATTTCACTTAACTCAGTTTTCAAAAATCTAGAAAGAGGGACAAATGTTTCCAATTTACAGAATAAAAACTTGAAATGGGTAAGTAATTTGCTCATGGTCACAGGATGGTCAGAGTAAGGGAAAGTGAGACCAGGATACAAGCTCAAGTTTCTCTGACTGTAAGTCTCAAGATTAACCAATGCTTTACTGCAAGAAAACTACATGAATTTTGGTGTCAACTAGATACATATATTGTCTTATTACTAGACTTCCTTTCTCTTTAATAATCAGTTAGTTGAATGAATATTCAGAAAACCCTGACTCTAATTAATCACAAGACCATTGTATGGCAGAATGAACCATTCAAAATAACTACTAGATGCTGTGAAATGAGTGTGTGAACTATGAAATTATTTCGCTTATTAGTAGTTCTATTTTAAATCCACTTTCCAGTACATTTATATCATACTAATGATTTTTATATGGGAGAAGGGCCTGGCAATCCACTCCCAAGGTAATCCCGAAACAGTCAGCCATTGAAAACCCTATGAGGGTTGCTACGAGTCAGATACCGACTCGTCGGCACCTAACAACAACAACAACAATGATTTTTATAATTATACACACAAATATTTCCCAACATTATATACAATTCCACCACTCTGAATTTCTATTATAAAATATCATTGATCACTAATAATAGTATTTTTAAAACACTGAAAGTTGTTTCAAAAATAGCTATAATTGAAAATATTCAAATTGTGTATATGCAGTTTACCGAATCATTCTAGGAACAAGAACAATGATTGGAAAATGCATTACTTATTGTTTAAGGTCAAATTTATAATGTGTTACTAATTCAAAGATCAATAGTAATCTCCAGGGTTTGCAACAGTAATTACTATTCAGTTTTTTGAAAGTTGAAATTCCAAAAAATATATGTAAATTACACATATTTTTCTTAAAAGCAGGCCACTCAAAGACGACACAAGTTATTAACCTAAAATATGCTTGTTCTCAATCCAGAGCATAGCTGGATAGTGTCCAAGAATAGGATGCCAGGTGAGTCATCTACCCAAAGGAGGCTTATCTCATATGTGTTATTTCCGATGTCATTTGTATGGAAAAAAGTGCCAGAACACAGCACAGCACTGAGACTGAAGGTAGGGAAAATGCCATTTCAAATTTGCATGTACAATCGTGGGTGTGTGTGTGTGTGTATAGAATATACCCTCTCCCCAAATTGGGTTAACCTGTCACCAAATATTTATTGGCACTATATAAAAATAGAATATTCCATATTCTTGGGAAGAAAAAAACTAAACAAGTGTGGAAAGGATGATTATTAACATTAAAGTTTTTCTTTTTTTTAATCCTTGTTGTTTAACTAAAAAGGGAGACTGTGAGTCTCCTCTTCTACCTTTGGAGCTATGAAAAGCCAAAGAGTACTCTAGATTCATGTTCCTTCTTGGGAAGATCTCATCCGATATTTCCTCTGCTGGTAGACTTTGTTATTTTAGGGAATGCCATAAGATTGACAAAGAAGTAAAGAACAGGTTTCATAGATTAAAACAAAACAATGCATTAGAGTTAAAAAAGAAGACTTTGTTATAATAGCCTTTAAAAAGATTAAAAATAAGAAACACTTTGGGGCTATCAGTAAGCTGGTATTATAATGTACTCAAAGAGTTATGAAATCATTCATGCCATAAAAATGATTTTTTTCCATTTGGCATTTTCCGTGCCTTCAATTTAGTGTCAAGGAGCATGAGGTGAAGGTACTGTGACAGTGGAAGATCTCTTGTATGCTGTTTTGAACAGGAGTATTCATGATAAGATGTAGCCCAATTAGAAAAGTTTATGGCAATTTACAAAATATCTGCCTTAATCATTGGAATTACACATAAAAATGGTGAGAAAATGACTACTTGTTACCTGGAATCCATCAGTATGAGCAAACCTGGGTAGAACACTACTTGGTGTCAAATAAGATGGAAAGCAAGAAAAGAACCAGGTCATAAAAAAGAAATTTAAAAACTGTGAAGGGATGCATAACAATCGGAAGATACCACTGAACTGTGCATTTAAAAATAGTAAATTTTATGGTATGTGTATTTCTTTGCAATTTTTAAAAATCTTGAAATAATTCTTCATGCAGAATGTATCAAATGGACTGTAGTAGGCTAAGAACAAAGGCAAGGTCTATTGGTGTTAATGCATGCAATGTGTGGAGGACCTGGCTTTTAACTTTTCAAGCATATCTGTATCAGATTTTAGGTTTAAAAGAAACTTGTTTTAATTAAAAACATTGACAAATGTAATATCAATGAGAAATAGTCTTCTTAGCTAGTATCCAAAGCATCATATCCAAACAGCCCAATGTCAAATAATTTAAAACACTAAAGTCACATGAAAATGATACCTAAAATACAGACAATTTGATGATTTAGAATAGTCATTAAGGATTGTGCTGGGCCTAGATTTTATTGTGATGAATATAACTTTGCTACCAACAAGAAGAAATCACAACTTTCTGATATTTTATATGCTGAAAAAATAAGTACAGTCATCCCTCAAGATCCAGGATCCCCGTTCCAGACATGAAAATCTTCAGGTGCTCAAGTTTCCTACATAAAATGGTGTAGTATATAATTCATGCACAAAATCTAAGCATATAGTGGCATATAATCTATACATATCCTTCAGTATACTTTAAATCACATCTAGCTCACCTATAATACTTAGTAAAATGTAAATAATACATTAAGGAATAATGTAAAGAAAAAAATCTGTACATATTAAATATTGATGCAGATTTATTCCCCAAATATTTTAAATTCATGGTTGGTTAAATTCACAGATATAGAACCCATTGAAGTGGGGGTACAACTGTATTTGCAGTGGAAAAATAATACTATGTGGAAAAAGTATAAATCATATATATATATATATATATATATATATATATATATGGGCTGGGATTTAGCTCAGTTGGTAGAGCACTGCTCTGCAGTCTCTGAGGTCCTGAGTTCGATTCCCAGCACTACAAAATGGGAGAAGGACATGGCAATCCACTCCCAAGGCAATCCCGAAACAGTCAGCCATTGAAAACCCTATGAGGGTCGCTATGAGTCGGATACCGACTCGACAGCACCTAACAACAACAACAACAACAACAACAACACACACACACACACACACTGTCAATTGTGGAAAAACTGGTAATCACAAACCAACATCCTTTCTTTCTTTCCCTAATGCAAAACACTTGCATTTCAGAGATGTCAATATATTCAGATGATAATCTATATATTTCCCATATGTTTAAGTTCTGGCTAATAAGATATGCATGAACAATTTTGGATAGGACTTCTAGGCAAAGCTCCTTAAAACAGAGGGCTGATTTAGCTGAGATGTGACTCTTTCCTTTACTCTTCTTCCTCCCTGGGACTTGGATAAGATGACTGCAGCTTTGGCAGCCATGTTGAGGCCCGTCACAACCACCATGTGTTAGGGACGTTCAACAGGAAAAGCAGAAGCCTCCTGAGTTCCAGTGGAGACTATGAAATCATTATATGTGAACCGACAACTCTGACATTCTCATCACAGGAGAGAAATCAACAAATTTCTTTTCTTCCCAGTAATCTCATCTTATTAATTTTTAGTGTACAACTGAATGGGTCTCATTATGACATTTCCATACATGCATTTCACTGTACATTATTCATGTTCACTCTCCCTTATACCCTCACATTACCCCCTCCCTCTCCCTTCCCATCCAACAAATGGTCCCTCTTCTATTAGCATGTCTTATTTATGTGCCTCTCTGTCTATCTACCTACCTACATACCTACTTACACCCTGATTTTGCCTTAGATTCAAAATATGATATTCCCTTCTTTTCTCTCATTACCCTTTTTTTCTTATCTCACCCACTATCTTTCCATGCATGCTCCCTTCTGCTGTCATTACCTATATGTTTAAATACTGAAGATATATTGAAGTCTCACATCCATATATGACAGAGAACGTGATGTTTCTTCCTGGGTCTGGCTTATTTCACTTAAAATGATCATCTCTAGTTCCATCCATTTTCCAGCAAATGCTATGATTTCATGCTCCTTTATGGGTGAAGAATACTCCGTGGTGTATATATACCACACTTCCCTTATCCACTCCTCTGTTGATGGACATCTATGTTGAGTCCATATCTATCTTGGCTATTGGGAATAACACTGCAATAAACATGGATGAGCAGGTATTTCTGTGTTAAATTGACTTACATTCCTTTGGATATATACCCAGTAGTGGTATAATTGGCCATATGGTAGATCAATTTTTAGTTTTTTGAGGAAACTGCAAACTAATTTCCATAGTGGCTGTACCAATCTGCATTCCCACCAGCAGTGTACTAGAGTTCTTTTCTCCCTGGATCCTCACCAGCATTTGTTGTTTGTTTTGTTGATGGTAATCCTTCTGACAGGGGTGAGATGGAATCTCAATGTAGTTTAATTTGCATTTCCTTAATGGCTGAGGATATTGAACATTTTTTTCATACAATTGTTGGCCATTTGTATTTCTTCTTTCAAGAAGTCTCTGTTCAGTTCTTTTGCCCATGTTTCAATTGGATATCTTGTCCTTTTTTGGTATTTAATTTTTAAGCTCTTTATATATTCTAGATATTAATCCCCTGTCTGATGTATAGCTGGCAAAGATTTTCTCCCATTCTGAAGGATATCTCTTCACTCTGATAATTATATCCTTTGCTGTGCAAAAGCTTTCTGATCTAATGCAATCCCATTTGTCAATTGCCATTATTTCCTGTGCTACTGTGCTATTCAGAAAGTCCTTGTCTATGTCTATGTTCTGAAGTGTTTTCCCTGTTTGCCTCTAGCAGTTTCAAAGTTTCAGGTTTTACATTAAGGTTTTTGATTCATTTTGAACTCATTTTTGTACAAGGTGAGAGAAGGATTTAGTTTCACTCTTCTTCATTAGGATATCCACTTCCCCCAGCACCATTTGTTGAAGAGGTTGTCTTTTCTCCAACTTATATATGTCAAATATCAGGTGGCTGTAGTTCCATGGGAATATTTCTGGATGCTCTGCTCTGTTCCATTGGTCTACATGTCTGTTTTTGTGCCATTACTATGCAGTTTTTATTATGATGCCTTGGTAGTATAATTTGCAATCAAGAATTGTGATGTCCCCAGCATTGTTCTGTCTGCTCAGATTCACTTTAGTGATTTGGGGCATTTTATGCTTCCATATGAATTTTAGGATTGTTTTCTCTTTTTCTCTGAAGAATGTCATTGGGATTTTGATGGGGATAGCGTTAAATCTGTAGATTGCTTTTGGTAATATAGCCATTCTCACAATATTAGTTTTCTAAACAATGAGCATGAGAGATTTTTCCACTAATGTCTTTTTTTTTTCATTTTCTTTCTTTAGTGTTTTAAACTTTTCATTGTAGAGGTCCTTTTTTTGAAGTTATTGTGAATGGGATTGTTTTCCTGGTTTATTTCTCTGCCTAGTATAAAAAATGCTATTAATTTATCTATGTTGATTTTGTATCCTGTTACTTTACTGAAAGTGTTTATCAGTTCTAAAAGTTTTCTGGTGGAATCTTTAGGGTCTTTTAAGTATAGGATCATATTGTCTGCAAATAGGGATAATTTGACTTCTTCTATTCCTATATGGGTCCCTTCTGTTTCTTTCTCTTGTCTTTTTTCCATGGCCAATAATTCAATTGTTACATTGAATAGCAGTGACACTCTTGTCTTGTTCCTGATCTTAGGGGAAATGATTTCAGTTTTTCCCCATTTAGTATGATGTTGACAGTAGGTTTTTCATATGTTGCCTTTATTATATGGGGGTATATTCCTTCAATTCCTAGTTTCTTCAAGGCTTTTATCATAAAAGGATGTTGAACTTTGTCAGAGGCCTTTTCTGCATTTATTGATAGGATCATGTGATTTCTGGCTACATTTATTTATACGTTGTATTACATTTATTGTCTTGCATATGTTGCACCAATCTTGCATACCTGGGATGAAAGCAACATGATCATAGTGTATGATTTTTAAAAATGTGTTATTGAAGTTGATTTGCAAATATTCTACTAAGTATTTTTGCTTTTAAGGTCATCAGAGAAATTGGCCTGCAGTTTTCCTTTTATGGTGTATCCTTATCTGGTTCTGCTATCAGGGTAATACTGGCTTCATAGAATAAGTGTGGTAATTTTCCTCCCATTTTACTTTATGAAATATTATGCAAGCATTGGTGTTAATTCTTTAAAGAAAGGTCTTATAGAATTCAGCAGTGAATCCATCTGGTCCTATGATTTTGTTTGTTGGGAGACTTTTCTTTTCTTTTTTGTGGTACTGGGGGTTAAACCCAGGGCCTTGTGCTTGCATGCTTTGCAACTGCTGGACCACTGAGCTGTACCCCCAGACCATATTTTTTTCTTTTTACTTTTTGAGACAGGGTCTCACTAAGTTATGCAGACTGCCTCTGGTCTTGAACTTGTGATCCTCCTGCCTCCACCTCCCGAGTCACTGGGATTACAGGCTTGCGCCACCATGCCCAGATGTTGGGAGACTTTTACCTCTTTGTTCTTGCTGCTCATTATAGATCTGTTTAAGTTGTTTATGTCCTCTTGACTTCATTTTTAGCATGTGATATTTATCCATCTCAACTAAGCATTCTAGTTTTTTTGAATATAAGTTTTTAAAGTATTCTCTAATATTTCTCTGGATTTTGTTGGTATCTGTTATAAGGTTCCCTTTTCCTTCTTTAATTTTCCTAATTTGAGTCTTCTCTCTCTTGCCTTTGGTTAATTTGGTAAGAGTTTATCAATCTTGTTTATCTTTTCAAAGAACCAACTCTTTGTTTCCTCAGTTCTTTTTATTTTTATTTAGCTTTCAGCCTCTATTTCATTAATTTCTGCTCGGATCTTTATTATTTCTTTCTATCTACAGGTTTTGGGTTTTGTTTGTTCTTTTTCTAAGAGCTTAGGATGCATCATTATCTGTTTGAGTCCGCTCTGATTTTTAATGTAGGCACTCACAGCTATAAACTTCTCTCTTAGAATCACCTTTGCTGTATCCCAAAGGTTCTGATAAGTTGTGCTTTCATTTTCATTTGATTCTAAGAATTTTTAAATTTTCTGATTTCTTCAAGTACTCATTCATCATTCATTATTTGAGACTATATTGTTCATTCTCTATATGTTTGTATAGCTTCAGTAATTTCTCTTGTTGTTCATTTCTAGTTTTATTCCATTAGGATCTGATAAGATACATGGGATTGTTTCGGGGTCTATTTGTTAACACTTGATTTATAGGCTAAAATGTGTTCTATTTTACAGAAAGTTCCAGGGGCAAGAATGTGTATTCTGTAGCTTTTAAATGAAAAATCTTCATATGCCTATTAAGCCTATTTGATCTACTGTGGTGTTTAACTCTGAAGTTTCTGTTGACAGAACACACAAGTCTTGTAACTGTGCCTAGTATTATCGTGTCTGGACTTATCTGTCCCTTTGAGTCCACTGGTTTGGTTTTTTTGGTTTGTTTGTTTGTTTGTTTGTTTTTGAGGTAAAGTTGAGTGCCCCAATGTTCTGTGCATATATATTTACAATTGTTATATCTTCTTGATTGAATGTTCTTTTTATTAGTATGTAATGACTTTCTTTGTCTCTTTGGACTAGTTTTAACTTGAAGTCTACTTTGTCCAATATAAAAATGGCTGCTCCTCCTTTTTTTGGCTACCACTGGCTTGGTATATCAATTTCCATCCTTTCACTTTCAGTCTGTGGGTGTCTTTGCCAGTGAGATGTGTTTCCTGCAAACAACAAATAGTTGGATCTTGTTCTTTAATCCAGTCTGCTAATCTATGTCTCTTAATTGGAGAGTTAAGAGCATTTATACCTAGGGTTATTATTGAGAGGGGTTTGCTGCTTCTTGTAACTGTGTTGGGTGTTTTCCTGGTTGGGTCATATACTATTCATTCTTTTCTTCCTTATGTATACTCAGGGCTTGCTGTTTTTTTGGTTTTTTGTTTTTTTGTTAGACATGATTGATCCTTTCTAGTTCTTTTTAGTTTGCGTGCTCATCCCATGAAGTTTATTCTTCCCTGTACTCTCATGGTGGAGACTGTCTTTCTTCCTCCTGTGTGTAGGATTCCTTTAAGTATCTTCTGCAGTGCTGGCTTGGTGGTCATGTATTGTTTTAGTGTATGCTTGTTTTAGAATGTCTTTCTTTCTCCAACAATTTTAAATGATAACTTTGATGGATATAATAATCTTGGTTAGTAATTACTTACTTTCAGGGTTTGAAATATATCATTCCTTCCTTTTCTAGATTTTAGTGTTTGCATTGAGAGGCCTGATGTAATTCTCATGGGTTTTTCTTTATAGATGACATAGTATTTTTCCCTTGCAGCTTTTAATATTATTTTTTTGTCCTGTAATCTTGTCATTTTAATTATTCTCTGTTGTGGGGAGGTTCTTTTCTGGTCATGCCTATTTGGTATCCTAAATTCCTCCTGTGCTTGGATATCCATTTCTTTCCCCAGATTTGAGAGATTTTCTGCTATAATTTCACAGAATAATTTCTATGCATTTATCTTTTATCTCAGCTTTTTCTAATACCTCATGGATTCTTAGGTGTGGTCTGTTGATCATGTCCCAAAGTTCTTGAATACTGTGGTCCTCTTATTTTTTTCTCTGTTGATATCTGAAAGTAGTATTTCTTCAATCTTGTCTTCCATCTCTGATAGTCTAATTTTTGCTTCGTCTTATCTATTAGTAATGCTTCACACTGTGTATTTTATTTTGTCTATTGAGGTCTTAATTTCCAACATTTCTGGGGCTTTTTTCAAAATCTCAATTTCCTTGTTGAATTTATCATTCATTTTGCTGACTTTGTCTTCTACATTGGTGACTTTCTGAACTAGGAACTGTATTGATTTCCTTACTATTTGCTTGTTTGTGTTCTCTTTAAAGTCATGGATCATTTTTACAAGCAGACTTTTAAATTCTTTGTTCACCATTTCTACAGTTTTAGAATCTTTATATTCCCAGTGGTTAAAGAATCATGGCCTTTTGGAGGAGATGTGTTGCCTTGCTTTTTTATTTTTCTTGTGCTTCTGGTTTGTGATTTGTGCATCTGTAGTGTTGGATATCACTTCCTATTTTATATGGAAGTCCTCTTAGTGAACACCTTTTTCTTGAGATCACAATCTCCAGTGCCACTCTGAGAGGAAGATAAACCACCATAACATGTACATACCCAACCAAACCAGATATAGATATACACTTAAAATCATTCAAAGCTAACTGCTGCACCACCAATGTGCATGGAACAAAGAATGGCAATAATAATATAGAGTAAGCTGTGAAGTTACAACATATTTAGGGTGAAAGTTTCAATAGTATTAGCCTGAAGTGAAAAGGGGGGCAGAAAAAGAAGAGACAGAAGGATGCCTTAAGGCTGAAGTAAAAGAAAGGAAGAAGAAGACCGAGAAAAGAAATGACCTATAGGAAGTAGAAGGAAAAGGAGGGAAGAATTAAAAAAAACAAAACAAAACAAAACAAAACAAAACAAAAAACCTGGACACTGATTTGTTCCCTTGCTTCCCTACAACCCTAGGGTCTCTGGGAGCTGAGGTAGAAGAATCTTGACCCTAGGCCAGAAGCAGCCTGCATAGTTCAATGTGATCCCGTGTCCAAGCAAAAATATGATAAAGGCTGAGGTACTGCAGAGTGGCACAGTACTTTTCCCATGCAAATCTCTGGGTCCAATCCCCAGCAAAAGGGAAGAAAAGAAGGAGAAGGAGAAGGAGAAGGAGAAGGAGAAGGAGAAGAAGGAGAAGGAGAGGGAGGGGGAGGGGGAGGGGGAGGGGGAGGAGGAGGAAGAGCTAAAGAGGCTTCTTCTGTGGCCTCTACTGTTAGTCTCTTTTGTTGTTCCATGTCACAGGGAGGCTGCCTTTAATCCACCATCTGAAACTGGAAGTCATCAACTAATTTTTCAGAGCCACTATCTGGATCATTATAATGAACAGCTATATACAATTTCTAATTCAACTACCAGGTAGTAAAATGGATATGACATCCCATTGAAATAAGAGAACTCTCTTCAAATTTTAACTGAAATACCTTGTAGGATTTTTACCTCATTGGGCAACACATGAAAATTTTATTCTGAGAGAAATCAAAGGAGAAAGAGCTGAGCCTTTCCATGACATTTCAGAGGTAAGTCTACTGAAAGCCATGGCACTGTCACTGCACGGCACCATTTTAAACACTGATGTGCACTGCTTTTTTCCAGGAGAGAGGTGGTTTTCTACATAAGCTGCAAGGAGAGGTGCAAAGGAAACATGTGGCCCACATAGCAAAGACAGCAGGAATCAGAGTTGCTTGCTTTGTAAATCCTGAGGTCTGAATGGTCTATGTGCTGGGCTCTCAGAGGTCGTGTATAATAAAATCCCTATTTTAATTACAGCAGTATACTTAAAGTGCCATCATTAAGGTTGTGTCAGCAATTACATTTTACAACCTTATTTTCCAGAGAATAATAAAAATGTGTTTGCGACTGATACCTTGGGCTGAAAGCTGGCATTCAGCTTTTCATCTACATGCATTTCTTTGCTTCTGACAAATTGGGAGCCAGCCTGTGCTGTGCTTCCTTGAAATTGTGAAAGAGAAAATCCTAAATGAACAGACCTCCAAATTGCTTTGCCTTTGATTGTCTGAAAAGCAGGTCTGTGAACTGTCAGGGGTGATGACTGCTCTCATGTTTCAGGATGAGAAATGTGGTTTCTACGGTAACAACAACTCAGAATGATTAGTGCTTAAAAATTAAAATCACCTCCCTGAACTGTACTTCAAAGAGGGAACTCGGACTCAAGACATAGAAGCACTCATTTTCTCAGAGTACGGAGCTATGATGGAATGACGTGTGGGGAACGAAATAAGCAAGAGATTGAAACCAGGATGGACTCAGATCAGAATGAGAAGGTAACTCCAGAAACAGAAATCACTATAGATGGATTGGAATAAAGACCTAGGCTTCTTCAATGGTAGAAAGAGAATTATAAAAATGTCACAAAAGGACAACGCTGGAGGATTCATTATTAGGAAGAAGTATCACCAGAAAAATTTAGGCTACCAAAAGATTTATTGTAATACTGCTAGTATGTTAAAGGCCACCCATTATATCATTTCAATTTTAACAATAGTAAGTATAATTAGTGTTACTAAATTTTCTTGAGCATTAACTGTGGATAGGCCTTCTGATAATATTTTTACATGGACAAACTCATTTAGCATCAATGATAATTCTATGAGGTAGATATTTCTATTATTACCATTTTACAGGTATGAAAACTTGGCTAAAGAAATGTTCAAGTGTTTTTATCCCAATTCTACCTAAAGGAGCACAGTGGTTCTGGGCTCTGCACAAACCCACTAACTAGTATGCATCATTAGAACAGACTTCCTTAGTCTATAAAAGAAGGACAAACAAGTTTTAAGATACTCAAATGGAAAGCGAAAATAGTGTGCTTACAATGTTGAAATAAAGGATACAAAGAACTTCCTAAGATGTAGAAAAAAATATTGAAAAGGAGAGAGGACTCTGGAATAAAGAAAAGTTACAGAAACGAAGTCACTGAAAGGGACTCTGAAGTCAATAATAAACACTCTCAGTAGCCCAGTGGCAGTGGTGACAGGGGAGCCTGGCAGAATAACAAACCTACAGTCCAAACATAAAATTCTGACTTGCTCCATCTTGCCTGGAGTCATTCTGAGCCTCTTTTATGACAAAAGAGAAAATCTGATCAAACTGGGTAAGAAGATGAAAAGTTTAAGTGGCAGCAAGAGGGAAAAAAAAGGAACAGAGGTGACAAAAGAGGAGAGAACATGAGAAAAACGGTGGCAGGAAGGGGGAAAGGAAGGTGTCAAGGGAAAGAAGCCATCAAGAGGTTGTGTGGGAAAATAGGCCAGATAAGGATGGCAATCGATCACAGGTGGCGGGACTTCCAGGTACAAAAGCTGCTGTTACTAAGACAAATCTTTCCATAAACTTGTTTCTTATCATTTTCAGTATGAATCCATCCCTCAGGGAATACACTTCTGTGTTAGGGAACAGGCACATCCCTCTGGTCCCCGCTTGCTAAAAAGCAAAGATGGCCTTTAGAATATCACAGAGTTGAATAAGAAGAGGCATCTGGAGATAGAGGTGAGGAATGCATCACCTAGGAGAAGAACTCAGAAGGCGAGCATATACTCTTAAGTGTTTGAATTGATACTTATCTGATGCTAAAGTCTCTGGAAACAAAGAAAGGTATATGAACATTTTAAAGATATACCTGAAAAAATGTTTTGCTACGTAGATAGATTGATGTCATAAAGACACATTGGAATTTGACAAGACCTATTATGACACTTTCTGGAAAAGAAGACTTCAAACTGAATGTACATCAGCGCTTAGTTGGGCATGTAATTGCTTTGCAAGTCTTTTTTTTTTTTTTTTTTTTGAATTGTGTTAAGACATTAACATCTTAAAATTCACTGAGCTATGCAGACTAACAACTACTCATCAGGGATTCTCAGGTACAGCTGCAAAGCAGCAAAGAAGACTAATAGTTGAAGAGTTGGCTGCAATTGCATGTGCATCTGGGTAGGTTAAATAAAGCATGGGGCTAAACAAGGGTCAGTTCCTTTCCCTTTGGTTCAGAAAAGTGACTATGTCATTACCCTATGCTGCACAAGGTGCTTGCTGGCTTAGGCTGCAGCTCACTGTGACTGACTGCCTTTCTTCTTTTTAAGTTCTGCAAAATGTCCTTTGTTTTACCTCTAGTGGTTCCCAGGGTGCCTTCTGTCTGTTTTATACTCTTACCTCATAAAATCACCTCATTACTCCTTATCTCTCCAGCTTTTCCAGCACAATCTCTATCTTCCTCTCCCTCTCTCTTCTACCCAGGATCCTCTTGAGGTTATTTTTTAAAGTGAACAATACTGCCACGTCTCTCTGCTCTTAGACCGATTTCATTACTTCTTTCCTTTGTCTATTCTTTTCACAAATGTTTAATCATCACCCACCATGTGCCAGGTGCCATGATGCGCTTTCAGGATGTTACAAGAAACAAGGAAAACTAATCTTGTGTTCTCATAATGTTTAACTCTGACCAAGCAGGCAGACATTAAACAGGTGACTAATGCAGTTGTGATGATGCACTAAAAAGAGGACAGAGTACAACGAGAGCCTTTGACAATGGGACCCGACCAGATGAATGAAGGTAAGGGGGGCTGCACTTAAGCTGAAAGGCAGGGGAAGGGAAGGGGCAAGAGGTCGGAATTCATTTCTGCCATCCAGTTCCCTGGCTGGAATGCCCCAAGGCTGAGAGAAGCATAGGGACTTAGGGATGAGGAAGAAGTACAGAGAGGGGCTGAGAAGGAGCAGAGTAGAAGAGCTGGTGAGCAGGGAAGGGTCAGAGCAGGAGAGGGTGGTAAATGTTTAAAGATTTCAGTTTATCCAAAGAACAATGTGAAACCATCAGAAAATTTCAGGTAGGAAAGAGAAGCAAGGTTCATTTTATGTTTTGAGAAAGCATTTCAGTGACATGAAGAGAATAAATCAGAAGGAGCAACAGGGGACACAGGAAGATCAGCTAGGAGGCCATAGTGATAGACCAGGGGAGAGATGATGGGTGCTTACATAGCATCCTAGCGGTGAGGAGGAACAACAATGGGACAGAATAAGAGCTAAGTGTATTGTGAGTGGGGAGACTAAAGGTGACTATCAAATATAACCTTACTGTTTCTCCTATTGCAATAACATAAGAGTACAAACCCATGACCCGGATAGAAGCTTGCTTCCCCACATTGTCTCTCCGTGCATGCTAGAAATCCTCTTACCCAGTTCCTCCTTTAACTGTATAGAGTTATCTGAACTGCACTTTGTTCAGAGGTTCTTCAGGAACTGTGATGCTTGACCAAGATAGCCTTGGGCATTTGCTCACAGGTTGAGATGATTAGGAAATCAGCATAAATCTACTATTTGCTTTGGTCATGATAAGGTTTTGGCTTTTTAAGGATCTTATTGTTGAGTCACCAAAGAAATATCTTGCCCACTATAAATTCCTGCCAGAAGGAGAACTAAGATTAAAAAGTTAATAATAATCATTGTTATTAACATCTACTGGGTACATACAGATTGCCCAGTATTCTAGTTTGATGATCACATTTAAATCTCACAGAACTCCTCAGAGGTAGGTCCTATAATTTATCTCCATTCTACACATAAGGAGCCTGCAACCATAGCCCGGTGGCATCTGATCCCATCAGATCTCAGAAGCTAAGCAGCGTTGGGCCTGGTTAGTACTTGGATGGGAGACCACCTGGGGACACTAGATGCTAAAGGATTGGGAGATGGACTCAGCAACCCACTCACAAAAATCAATCCGTCATGGAAAACCCTATGAACAGCAGAGAAGCACTGACAATAGTGTTTCGCCTGTTGTACACAGGGTCACTATGAGTCAGATACTAACTCGATAGCACCTAAGAACAACAACAACACATGAGGAGACTGAGGCTAAAAAGGCAAAATAATTCACACAAAAGCACAAAGAGAGTATGTGGAGCCAGTAGTCTGACTCTGCAATTGACTTACTTATTTGCTAAGGCACTACATGTTTGTCACCTATGGAAGAATGTTTGGCTCTAAGCCCCATGAACCAATAATGGCATTGCTGAGATTTCCCACTGTCTCTCAGTGGTACCCACATTTGCTACACTGACTATTGATATTATCATAATTTAATGACTTCTGTCTCCATTCTCTTTCCCTAGAGAATGAGAGGGGCAATTAATAGTCTTCTACCCAACCATTGCTTTTTAGTTAATAAACCTAGCTTTTCCTTCAGGTGTTGGGAATCAGGCAAGAGAGATTGGAGGAACAATACCAGTGGCTACTTTTTAGAAAGGGAAAGTCAGCATCAGGCTAGTCTTATGAATGGGTATTGGGGCTTAGTCTTCAAAACAGGGCTCCACTTGTTGCTGACTCCATCATCTTCATACATGAATTCTAGTAAATGGACCAGGAAACTTGGACTCTCTCTCAGCACTTGGCCCAATATCCATAGGATTGTGACACACTTCTCTGCCAACCCTACCTGCAGCCTAGAATCCTGCCATTTTTACCCAGGACCTTCTGATAGCTGCCCAGATGTGAGCTGAATAGATCCTTAAATACTGCTATGCCAAGAAGCCCAAAGACTGAGTGTGCTAGACATTCCGATGTCTTTATTACTATGCCATTTTTGTTAAATTCCTGATGATGAATATGCATCTCTGTGTTGCCAAAATCATAGCTTATCTGTCCGATCTGGAGTTCCTAGCCCCACCTCTACTCTATAAGTGGCAGAGACCTAACGTTAGGTCATACTTTCCTCTGCTGGTTCTGGCCATCTGAATCGAACTGGGTCATCCTCAGTCCTGTCAGTGCCTATGAGGCATAAGTGTTATGCATGTCAATGTCAGGATCAATGTGAGGCGAGGTTCTCTACTTCAACCATGAGATGCTAGGACTGTTGCCACCCAGTTTCTTTCACAGAACTGAAAAGTGACCAGCAATAATATCTGGTTCCTGGCCCAGAGCACAGAATGGTTGAAAGTTGAGCTCTAATGCCAAGAGCTCTTTGAACTCAATAAAGATGATGGAAATATCACTTAGGCTTCTGTTGATTCATTCCATTAGAAGAATAAGCTGAAACTATGGGGAGGTAAATGAATATTGCTATCAAAATCCAAGTCATATAAGACCAATTAATATTTATTGAAAATAATGTGCCATATACTGTGCTAAGTGCCTTGGATAATTATCTCATATACTGACAGTTGTCCAATGGGTAGTTGTTATGATTATCTAATTGTTATATTTGAGAAAAATTAGGCTAGGAGAGGTAGAAAAACTTGCCCAATTTCATAGAGCTAGGACATGATGGAACTAGGAGCCAGACAAAGCTGTCCTTCCCTTCCCTGGGTGGAAGTGTTCACATCTTGTCTGAGAATAGCTAGTTGCATATATGATATGGACAAATATGTTTTATATGTATGCAAACTTAATTTTCAAAGTTAGAAATGCACTTAGAGAAAAAAATGTCCAGTTAGCCCAAGCCTTCTCAAATGTACAAGGAAGGGGCTAGGATGTGAAGAATGATGCTCAGAAAAACTTAAACAATTATTCAAAGTCTTATTTTTCAAAGAAGATGCAACATCAACTCCTACTAATAGGAACAAAAGAATTATTCTGAATCAATAAATTTTCCTATGTGCTTTTTATGTAGAGTATATCAATAATGAAAATTTACTTGGACTTCTTATTTAAAAGTACTTAAAATCCTTTATTTCAGATAATTGTCTCTAGGGCCTGTTCATAAAAATAATTCTCTAATTGTGTTATATATTCTCTTTTTTCATGTCCACTTTATTTTAAAAATGAAATTTCCAAAACAGATAAAGCAACTAGCAACTACCTTAAAAATTTATCTAACTCACAGCAAAAATGTGAGGAGAAGTAAAAATCAGTACATAAGAAAAGCTAATTTGCTGTGGAGGTAAAAGTTAAAATGCCACAGAGATCAGAAAAGGTCATAGCAACAAGGTGCAGGGCTAAACCAGCACTATTCAGTAGAAATGAATATAAGTCATATATGGAGTTTTCAATTTTCTGTAGTCATATTTTAAAAACTTTTTAAAATCCAGTGAAATTAACTTTAATAACATTTTATTTAACCCAATATATAAAAATTCCCCATTTCAATATGTAATCTAAAAGTTAGCAATATTTTATATTTTCAAAAGACGCTAAGAGACTTGGAATCTGGTATGTATTTTGCACTTGTAGAACATTTCAATTTAGACTGGCCACATTTCAACTACTCTATAGCTACATATGTGTAGTGGTTACAGTATTAGCACAGAGGTATACTATTAGAAATCTGTGAGTATTTAAGTTTCCAGAACATCTTGTTTCCCATCTTCAAAAAATTGCTAGTTTTACCCTATCCTTTTCTTTGCTTAGTACATTTTCTTTTCATTGTTTCTCATTCTCTCTAGCATTTTTTTTATTCAACTTACACTAGAGAAAACAATTTTCTGTCAACAGATCACAATACTAAAGTACAAAATTATACACCATTGTACATTTTCCTCTCTGCTTTATACAGTTTCTAGGTTATGACTCTGCTCTTGTATTAGTAGTATAATAATACTTTGACTTATAATACTTTGACTTATAATAGCTCCCAGCTATAATACTTTGACTTATAATAGCTCCCAGCTTTTCAGAGATTTACTACTGAAAACCCCATACTTTCCTCTGTGAAAGGCCTGATCTCTGAAGTTAACTCTCCTACTCTGTTTGCATTTGTACTAGAAACTTCTTCATCTCACCTTTTCATGCAAAGAAGTTGAGATACTTCTTACAAAAGAACTACTAATGCAATAGTTTGGGGCGGGGGGGGGGAGGGAGGGGAGTGAGAGAGAGAAGAGAGAGAAGAGAGAGAAGGGGGGGGGGAAGAAAGGAAGGAGGGAAGGACAAGCAACAGCAAGTAAGAAACTAACCTGGACAGAAGAGCTTGCTTGTAATCATCAAGGAACCAGCATGAAGTTGCCAAAAGGAGTGATGTTGCCCAGAAGACATCCCAACATACTATCAACACCTCTAGAAGTACAATGTATTACTACAGTAAGGTCATTAGAAAACCAAGTGAAAACAACCACAGCATTTCCAAGTTCATCTGGAAGAAAAGTTAATTGGAAATGAGCTGATAAATAGATTTGCACTACTTGGAAAAGAAAGATCTGTAGCCATGTCTGGTGTATCATACATACAGAAATATGCCAAGATTGCATTGTAAAGTGTATTTAAGTGAGAGATGGAATGGGAAACAGAAAACAACATTTGAGAACTGGCTGTTGTTTCCTCAGATGGTAATATGAAATTATAAATGAAAAGAAGAAAAGCAAAAATGAAACATGATGAAGCAATAAGAAATACAGAAAGAATGCCAGTCAAATTTATTATTTATATTTTGACAATTAAAAATGGTAGTAAATTCAAGACAGTTAATGACTAGTAAAAGTAATAACTAAGGTCAATGTAAGAATTAAATTCACATAGAAAAAAAGAGCAGTATGCAACTGTGTCAATGGAATAGTTAATGGTGAGCTGATAAACATTATGATAAGGAACTTTAGATGATAAACATTATGATAAAGACTTTCAACTCACTACAGTGTCAGAGATTTCTTGATTGGATTTTGTAAATAAACAGGCTAATAATAGATGTCTACTAAAGGCAAACTGGGAGAAGGGCCTGGCAATCCACTCCCAAGGCAATCCCGAAACAGCCATTGAAAACCATATGAGGGTCGCTATGAGTCAGATACCAACTGGAAGGCACCTAACAACAACTGAAGGCAAACAAGGTAGTCCTCCAAAAACCACTGTAAAGATGACAACGGATATAAAACAGATGAAGAAGAGAGCTATTCTTCAGCTGGAGAGCAAAGGCTGCATTGATTCACCTAATGTCCACCCCAGGGTTTAGGATTTCTGGCATGTAGCAGGTTGTTGTTGTTGTTGTTGTTGTTGTTAGGTGCTGTCGAGTCAGTATGGCATAGCAACCCTCATAGGGTTTTCAATGGCTGACTGTTTTGGGATTGCCTTGGGAGTGGATTGCCAGGCCCTTCTCCCATTTTTGCAGTGTTGGGAATTGAACTCAGGATCTCAGAGACTGCATCGCAGTGCTCTACCAATTGAGCTAAATCCCAGCCCCATTGTTGTTGTTAAGTGCTGTCAAAAGTCAAGTCATATCTGACTCATAATGACCTTCATAGGGTTTTCAATGGCTGACTGTTTCCAGATTGCTTCAGGCAATGGATTGCCGCATCCTTCTCCCAATTTCTATTTTGTGGTGCTTGGCCCAGAACCCAGGGCCTCAGAGATCACAGAGAGACACTCTACCAATTGAACTAAACCCCAGCCCATGTAGCAGGTAGTCATTAAATATTTGTTGGAAAGACTTTGTGGGAATAGTTATAGCTGCAGGTTACTAGTAAGAATAATTCTATCCTCAAATATATTGGGAAAGAAAAAGTATTGAGAACCAGTGGACCCCATAACAGAGGGGTTAAGTCTGGGTAGCAGCAGGACTCCTGCATTATCTGACTTGGTAGAGTCACCAAGGGTACTTAATAATGAATCCTAAACAGAGTATGAATCATGAGGAACAATTTTATCAGAAGCTAAGGTCTGACGGCCCAACTAGATCCATGGATCAGAAGCCAAGGACTAAGAAGAAATCAACATATCAGCCAGTAGACAAAGTGACTATACTTTCCATTAGCCTCTGACACTAACCATTTTCCATCATTATTTGAGTAACTTACTTATCAACATTTAGTTTCATACACAGAAACCCTATGTAATTATATTATAAATAGTTTGATTAGTACTGCTAACATTTACTAAATGCATATTATTATATGGCTGTTAGATATCACACCAGCAGGAAATTGGGCTTCCAATTTGAACAATCATTCTGATCCTATAAAAAGCAAAAGGAAGCATGGCATTTCAGGGACTACTTGAATGTCAGGGACATTTCATGCATTACCTGATAGCTATAACTGAAAGGATCTCTCATTACCTCAGGTCTGTAGACAGCATACAACATCAAAAGCTTCAATTGCCCCAGCTGCCAAATTACCTCTACAGGAAGTCTGCCTACAACATATATAACCTAGTCAGTAAAAAGGACTGAAGTTTTATAGAATCAACATTCAGAAATAGCCAGTAAAATCTGTATAAAATATACAAATGCCTCACAGATAATTCATATAGAGAACACCAAAGAGCTCATTGATCTCGCCTTGATTGTAGATAAATCAACACTGAGGAAAGACAAGTTACAAGGGGTAAATGACAAATTAGGAATTGTGCAGAGTAAATAATAAGTAAAAAACCAGGCTAAGTAATAAATGTATTCATTGATTCAACATTTATTCTGTGCCTAGTAGGTCCCAGACTTTAAGAATTTCTAAAAATAAAGATGAACAACACAATGTTTTTGTTCTTGAACTGATAACATTCCAGTGGATCAGACAAATACATAAATTAAAGATTGCAATAGATTATAAAACTGGCAACCCAAGCTCGAAACAATTAGACTTTGAATACCCTTTGAATAGCAGAGAAGCACTGTCAAATGTAGTGTTGGAAAACGAGACCCCCAGGCTGGAAGGCATTCAAAATATGACTGGAGATGAGTAGCCTCCTCAAAGTAGAGTCTTAATGATGGGAATGGAGTAAAGTTCCTGGAACCTCCTTTTGCTGATATGGCTCAACTCAGTATGAGAAGAAACATACTGACTGCAACAATGGCCTCAAACATAAAAAGACTGTGTGTACAGTAGTGCTGGGTAGTGTTTCATTCTGTGGTACATAGGGTCTCTATGGGTTGGCTGCTATGAATCATTGCTGACTCTTTTCTTATCCTGAGAATTAATGCCCAAAAGAAGTGACTGATAAAAAGGAAAAGAAAAAGAAAAAAATAAAAAGAGCTAAAAGAAAATTTGGAATGGAATGATACCCAACAGGTCACTTCCTCTTATATATTCTTCATGAGCACATTGATATTTTACAGGCTTGCTCTTCAAAATGTGATTCTTAGGCCAGCAGCACTGGCATCTTCTGGAAGCTTGTTGTTGTTAGGTGTCATTGAGTCAGGTCCAACTCATAGTGACCTTATGTATAACACAATGAAACCCTCCCCAACACTGTGTCATGCCTGGTCAGTGCTTCTCTGCTATTCATAGGGAGGCTTATTAGAAATGCAAAATCTTGGGCTGCACCCTAGACCTGCTGAGTTAGATTCTGCAGTTCATTAAGATCCTATATGAATCACACACACAATGACATCTGAGAAGTACTATATTATAGAACTGAAATGTCCATGTTACAAAAAGGGTAAAGGAAGGTGTTGCTAAGGCACGAAGTAGGACATACCCTTCTTCCCCTCTAGTACCCTCTTGTTACTCTGTCAACTAAAATCCTGCTGGTCTGCCAGATGTTTCCCTTGAATGCCCTAGAATGCCTACATTATCTACTTGCCTACATTACTGTGGCTGAGATTAATTAGGTACTAGGAGGAAAATAATATGATTATCTCCTTAAAGTAATATCTCATGCACAAGTGTGTGAAAGGCTGATTGGATTAACATTCCTAGTAAGCATTGCTGTTTTAAAGGAATTTGTTAATCCAAATGGATTTCTAATTGGTAGGATAGGAATAAGTCATTTTTCAGCTGGAAAAGTTTCCAGGTAGCTATTTGCCCCTGCCCAGTACAGGCCACTGAGAGCAGAAAAACAAATTATTAGAATCTACCCATGGAGCAATAGTCTTATATTAATAAATAAAATATTCATCTGAATTATGATAACAATGGTAATGAGAGGTTAAGTCAACTACCTAAAATTAAATTACATATTA